>HF970745.1:189474-201237 GCA_000604205.2 Neurospora africana FGSC 1740
CAAAAAGACGCCGGCGGTGAGTGAGTCCATCCCACGCCGGTGACAGGTTGCACCATGGAACTCTAATTATAAGCGTATCACCGGCTATCTGTGTCCTTGGTTAACCAAGTCATCCGGGCTGTTTGCTCTGTTGTGCTAGGCCAAAATCCAGTTGAAGTCAGACTGTTCAACCGTGGGGGTTACCATAGCCTCTGATCAACCCAAGCCATGAAGGGTCTAATGTTCCACCATGGAAGGCAAATCCGTGCTGGTCCTCGGCATAAACCCAGCCGAGGTCTTTCATCGGTTGAAGAGTGACATCATTCACTTGGGCTTTTTGGGAATACCAGGCACCGTCCATCATCAACTTTGCAGGTATACCATGGCTGCGCCCATTTGTGTCCTCCTTGGCCCAACAACACGAGTATGTAGTAGTACCCGTTCTGCCCGTCTCTTAATCCTTGGGCGGGAGCATAAGCACGTACTCCCTCGTACTGGACCCGAACTGGATCATATCCTTGTCTCTCAACTCCAGGTACCGACTATCCGGTACCTTGTCACCGTTAAGCTTGGTACCATTCGCACTCTCCAAGTCAATCAGATACGGCTTCACCCGGCCAATCTTATCCCCGTACTCGTTTCTCTTCTCCGTATAGCGGAACTGGATGACGGCATGCTGCTTGCTGATGCTCGGGTGCTCGGCCGGCAAGTCGGCAATGGCCAGGTCTCTCCCAACCAGCCAGCAGCTGCGCGTGTGCAGCTCGATGGTGTCGATGACCTCGTCGCCCTTGAAGACGTACAGGCGCCACTGGTCGCGCGGGGCGGGCTTGCGGGCCTCGGGTGGCTCGTGGTATTTGAGTGTAACCGTGGTCCCGTCGGCTTGAGTGACTGTGTTGGACTGGGCGGCAAGCACGCCTGTGTTGCCAAAGTTCGGCTTCTCCTTGGGTTTCTCGGGTTCTTCACCAGTGCTGACAGCGAAGGAGTCACCTTGGGAAGGTAAGGGACCGCTTCGCTTGATTAGGCCGCGCTTGTTGTCGGCATTGTTTGTATCTGGTTTGTAGTCATCTGGTTGCTGCGTTTCTCTCCGGGAAGAACGTCTTTCTGATGAGCGGTTCCTACGGCGGTCTCTGTCTCTTTCCCTGTCTCTGTCTCTGTCCGAGTAGCCGTCATTGTCCTTGTCTTGGCGCCGGCCGTGTCGATTGTCACTGTCGTCATTTCCTCGGTCTCCACGTCGGTCCCTTTCCCTTCTTCTCTCCTTGTCTTTGTCTCTGCCTCTGTCTCTTTCCCTGTCGCGTGGTGAGCGCGAACGGGATCGGCGCTTTGGTGATCTGGATCGTCTTCGGTGATCTCTTTTTGGAGACCGAGACCTGTCGCGGGACCGGTCCAGAGAGCGCTTTCGATGTCTCTGGGAGTCTTCTGCTAGGTCGCGCTTGCTGTGGCGGCTGCTGCTTGCGCTGTCTCTGGGGGCGTCTCGGTAGTCGTCACGGCGACGCGACCTGTGGTCGTCTTCTGGGCGTTCCGAGCCCATTGGTGTTATGTGAATTATTTTGCTTGTATAAAGAGTTGATTTGAATTATGACAAGTCCAGTAAGTAGTTTCTGACGATATGGAGGAAGAATCAATGGCGCATTCACCTAGAGTTGTCAGTGGACTGGAAATTGTCTTTGGAAAAAGAAGCTTTGGGGAAAAAGGCAGGGTCCGCTCATGACGCTAGGTAAGGTAACAGGAGCACCGAGAGTTTCGATATGGATCATGCTAGAGGTATAACCCTAACCCTCATATACAATCCATTCGAGGTTGCCACCTTCAAAATTCAATCGATGCACACACTCGCTCCTTGTCTCAAACCCTCATTCAAGGTGTGATTCGGAAAGGAAGAAACCTGCACAGCTGGATATTTCGGAAGGTACCTAGCTTATCCCATGACCATTCCATTCTGTCAGGACTGCTTACTTGTGACCTTTCTGGCTACTACCTACTGACATGTACCAATCTAGGGTCTTTACAACTCAAGGTCGGGTACACGCATCTGTCATTGCATGCCGGGAATATCATCCATTGTTATCATTTGGGTGATCAGAACAATACACAGATCATATCTGACCAACTCTGGCTTCTTTCAAGCCACGGATAACTGCCGGGAATTGTTGATGAACTGTATGTATGCCCAGGACAACCAGCTCCATCATCTTGCAATATCCCCCATGTCCATTGCCATGTTCCCCAGAATCCACTTTCGATGGCCGTGGGAGTTCCACTGGGCTTCCAATGGGGAAGGATGACCAAGAGTCCGGGGACAGCATTTGAAATCAAGGTTGGACAGAATATTGGTACAGGGAGTACAAATAATTGCGTGTAGACATCAAATAGTATGTTACGTGACCCACCTTTGTCAATCTGCTAGCTCGCAACTACTTGGTAAGGGTCTCGTCATGGACTTTGCCTTTTGAGAAATAGCCAACAGTGAGAGTTCCTTCCATTCAGTCAAGGGAAGCCGGCATCGATCAGTTCTTTCGTTGACCCGGAGTGCACTTGCCCGGGCTCTCTTTCCACTAAAGAATATTACAGTCCGCCCGTTGCTGCCTGCCTTGACTGCCGCTAGCACACATACGACCCGGACTGCCATGCATTCGTTTGTGCAGGTGATTGCACGGTACCTGCCTCTAGCCAGCAAGTACCTCTAGCCTCTAACCTCTAGCCGGTACAAAGGTAAGTACTCTTGTAGCACCCTGTACCTCTGCCCGCTTTTAGGGAGTTTCCGCCCGGAATCCCATCTTGACCCAAAACAACAAATCCACCCAAGCAATCATCCCATCTTGACTCCCTTCATTCACACTCGCATCTTCCGACATCCATAGCAAGTAGTGTACATCTGCCCGGCATCATCTTCCGCGACCGAAATCAATACTACTCGGCACCGACCCCAACAGTCTCAACTCTCGACGTCACTCCCGGCTTTCTGCTGAGTCATTCAACCGTCGACGCCCTTCCACCATTCCCGGGCCTCGCTCATCCACTACGGCACCCCGGGTGGCGAGTCCAACATCTTTACTCGACCTTTAAAAAGCCGGCACCATTCCTCCCCAAACCAGGAAGCGGAAGGCCGCTGAGGCGACGACGTCCCCCATCTCGGACGACACTCTCCCCAACAAGAGAACCCAGCTCGCCTCAGCCGGCAAACATCAGGGCCCCGAAGCGGCTCCCCCGACTCCCCTCACCACCACCACATCCCACAACGGCAACGACGACAGCCATAGCGACGCTGACCCAGCCGCCGACGCGATGGATTCCGAAGACGATTTCATGTCCAACCTCTCCTCCGAGGATGACATGATGCAAGAGGATGATAGCGACAACGACATGTCCAATCCCGAGGGTGAGACTACCATCTGATTCTACTTCCCGCCTCCAGACCTCCTGCCTTATACTGACCCCGCCAGACTTTGACTTTGACGACGAGCCCGATTTGGACAACGGAAGTAAGGACTCCCAGCAGGCCAAAAAGCGCAACTACCTCGATATCGACTTCAAGGTGTACCGCCCCGAAGACATACAAAAACAGCAGGACGACCTGGTCGACGAGGTCAACATGATCCTCGACATCTCGAAAGAAGAAGCGGCCATTCTGCTACGACACTTTCGGTGGAACCGGGAGCGTCTGATCGAGGACTACATGGACAAACCCCGCCAAGTTCTCGATGCTGCCGGCCTCGCACAGACCGCCGCCGACAAGCCCCGGCTACAGGTCATCCCTGGCTTCATGTGCGACATTTGCTGCGAAGACGGAGATGGCCTCGAGTCCTTCGCCATCAAGTGCGGCCATCGTTACTGTGTCGACTGTTACCGCCAGTACCTGTCACAGAAGATCCGCGAAGAAGGCGAGGCCGCACGCATCCAGTGTCCTGCCGACGGCTGCAATCTCATTATCGATGCCCGCTCGCTCGACATCCTAGTCACCCCCGAGTTAACGGAACGATATCACGAGCTGCTGATGCGCACATACGTTGAGGACAAGGAGAGCCTCAAATGGTGCCCCTCCCCTGACTGCGCAAACGCCATCGAGTGTGGTGTCAAGAAGAAGGACCTCACCAAGGTCGTGCCCACAGTGTCATGTCTGTGCGGTCACCGCTTCTGCTTTGGCTGCATCTACCACGACCACCAGCCCGCTCCTTGTGAGCTCGTGAAGAAGTGGCTCAAGAAATGTGCTGACGACTCGGAAACGGCCAATTGGATATCAGCCAATACCAAGGAGTGTCCCAAGTGTAATAGTACTATCGAGAAGAACGGTGGCTGCAACCACATGACATGCCGCAAGTGCAAATACGAGTTTTGCTGGATGTGTATGGGGCTTTGGTCCGAACACGGCACGAGCTGGTACAACTGCAACCGCTTCGAGGAAAAGAGCGGTGCCGAAGCCCGCGACGCTCAGGCGAAGTCCCGAGTCTCCCTGGAGCGTTACCTCCACTACTACAACCGCTACCACAACCACGAGCAGTCAGCCCGGTTGGACAAGGATCTCTATGTCAAGACGGAGAAGAAGATGGTGGAGCTACAAAAGCAGTCGGGCATGTCCTGGATCGAAGTCCAGTACCTACAATCTGCATCGCAGGCGTTGCAGACGTGCCGGCAAACGCTCATGTGGACCTACGCCTTTGCGTTCTACCTGGCACGCAACAATCTCACCGAGATCTTCGAGAGCAACCAAAAGGACTTGGAGATGGCGGTAGAGAACTTGTCCGAGATGTTTGAGAAGCCGGTCCAGGACCTTGCCCAGCCCGGTCTCAAGGTGGATATCATGGACAAGACGTCGTATTGCAATAAGCGACGCGTCATTCTCCTGGAGGACACTGCTGAGAACCTTCAAAAAGGTAAGGCTTTCCTCGCGGGATTTGTTATACTCGTCGGTACTAACCAAGTCACTAGGTAAATGGACCTTTAACATAGATCTGGCCAGTGGTGCGCCTATCGTAAATCCTACGAGCGCTCCTGGCACTAGCAGCCGTCGCTAGGACGACATCTTGGCGTAGCGTGCCTATGGCGTGCAATTCATGTTGGAAGTCGCGACCCGTGGGTTGAAGCGTATGCCTCGGGGTGGATTTGGCCGACTCCTCGGACCAAGGCAAGCGATAGTCGTCACCCGCGTGATGAAGCGTATTTTTGTTACCAGTCAATTGATGGCCTTGGGCTACTGGAGCATGCAAACCATGCTCGAAGAGTATCTTGAGCACACTCCCCCTTCTACATTAGGAGCCGATCAGGAAGCCAACCTCCAGGTGCGTGGCTGGAAAGAGTGGCACGCGGCAAGGAACGCACTCGTAGATTTAAACGCACAGCTTATCCTCGCATTTTCTCGGGTCACGCTATGGAGACGGGCACAAACGAAAAAAGAGGTGTCTCAGGTGCGTGCGGCACAGCTGCGAATGGTGGTGGATGGTATTGGGAGAAAGACAGCAATGGCTTTCTATGGGCGTTTTCCTCCATACCAAAGGCCGCCAGTGTCACCACAACCACCACGACCGTCTTGAAGGATTCATACTTTGTTCCTGGGCTCACGCATTTCATATCGGGAGACGCATTGGTGTAGCGGGTGTTTCTTGGCTTGGTTCAGCGGCTTCATGGCATTGCACAGGCATACATATGCCGGAGTCTGTCGACGGGTGCATAACATCAAGGACCTTTTATGATTTGGGATTGGTTTGATTGCAGCGCAAGGGTGAAACGATAGATATTTATTTGCCTATGGAACATGAGGATGAGAAACAGCGAGCATGGATGGACGGATGGATTGGAATGCGGTAGGAGTTTCACTCGGGTTCGGGACATACAATCATATACATGTTTTTTCAAGCGTAGCTTCTTCTTCTTCTTCTTCTCTGTTGAACAACAACTCAATGGGCGCTGGGAGGATGGGTAGATACATACGCGATATTAGCACAGCTACCTTAATCATTTCATATATCCTCTATTAGACGATGGACATTGCACTGGGTTTGAGAATGGGCGATGAAGGCGGAAAATGTGTAAGTCAGCGGGGAAGATAGGATTATAGACCTTTATAAAGACGATTAATTGTTGACAACTGTTATAAAATGTGTCTGAAGTTGTCATGATGGTGGTCGGATGGGGTGTGATGATTGGTGTTAAGCTACATAATATTTGTTAGTGTACTGTGAAGGGGGGGGGTTCTGCTACCAGGAGGTCATATGTAAATCACAACACTGGTGAAAGTTCAGTTGTAAAAGTCGTTTGAGTTGACAGTCCTTGGTAATTGCCAAGGAACAATTACTCCTTCATAGAGTCCTCAAAACAGGTAACATCACCCCTCGAACAGTTAACAACAGATATCACCCTCCACTAACCCTGAATCTCCAACAAGTCCAAACCGCGCCAGGAACATGCATGTAACCCCCGGATCCAACTAACGCCCACTGCTTCAGAATCCCACCATCCGCGCGTAAACACATTTCCCCAGAGCCCCGCCGTTCCTCGCGGCGCCCGCTTAATGCCGAGCGAACTGCGGAACAACAGGGGTAATGGGGGACAAACTCTCTGCCGATGGATGGTTCCGAAGCGGCAACCGAGCGGGCCAGGGCGGGAGATCGATAACACGGCACCATGCTGGAACAAGCTGGAGTACCGCTGGAGTCACGGCAACTAGCTCGGCCTCGTTTTAGTCCACTCAACACCACGGACCAGCGAGACAAGGGGAGAGAAGATGGGGACAAGGGACGGTAAGTGGTAACAGCAAAGAGCTACCGGGAAGAGCTAGGACCACGGAATGTGTATGTCGGCTCCTCGGGTGTCCAGCAAGGTGCTCAATACATACACAAAGTGGTGTAGAGGTAGTCTCCTGACATTGGCATATACATGAGATAGATACATATCTCCCGCTGCCGCATCTGCTTCTCAACTCTTTTCTCTCCTGATCTCCTTTCCCTTTCCGTTTCTCTTCTCTTTTTTGGAATTCCCAGCAAGCCAAGATACCCTTTCCCCTTTCCCCATCTTCCCTTCTTCCGTTGGGTTGTTGTCCTGTCGCCGAGAGTTGCTAGGTACCGTAGTCGAACGGAAATCAACGGGCCAAGTCAGCACTACCAAGTTCCGGCACAACGTATCTACGTACACAACCTCATCTGCCGCTTCTAACCCCCGTTGCTATTTATTAAATAACCCGGACGAACCCCTCGCTCGCGGAATCACCCACCAAGGGCACCGACGAACGAACCGACTCGCGATTGACGATTGACGACTAGAGTCAGTACTAGGATTAGGCCAGATAGACTACTCTAGCCTCGTTCCGATCGGCCGAGGTGAACTTTCAAGGTCCAGCTGCTTGCCGGCCAAGTTGCGATTCCAAAGAAGCTTTATAAAGAGAGAAGCTTCAGTCGCATTTCCTGGAGGAAAAAGAAGTCACACAAATCATCAGCCAAAATGTCCACAGCTCTTCGTACGCTGAGGGCGTATGCCAAGTATGGCAACAACGTAGGTTCCTCCAGCTTATTCCTTGCGAGCAGAACGATCGCGAACAACGGAGATCCCTGATTCGCAATGTCAACACCAACCGTCATCGTCACCACCAAAACACCAACCCTCCCTCTCTCCTTCCGCTCTCCTCAACTACCAAAGAACTTACCTCCCCCAAAAAAGGGCCATCACCAACTAACAGCCCCTCCTCCAAAAATGTAGCACACCGCCCTCCTAGCGCGTTGCTTCTCGACCACCCTCCGCCGCCCTGAAATCAACAAGCTCTACCCCTCCGCCTCCGCCGCGCTCGCCGACATGAAGCCCAACAGCACCCTCCTCTGCGGTGGCTTCGGCCTCTGCGGCGTGCCCGACACGCTTATCGACGAAGTGATCCACAAGCCCGAAATCACCGGTCTGACCGCCGTCTCCAACAACGCCGGCACCGACGCCTCCGGGCTAGGCAAGCTTCTCAAGACCAAGCAGATCAAGAAGATGATCGCCTCCTACATCGGCGAGAACAAGACTTTCGAGCAGATGTACCTTACGGGCGAAGTCGAGCTGGAACTTACACCGCAGGGCACGCTGGCAGAAAGATGCGCGGCGGGCGGGAAAGGGATTCCGGCTTTTTACACCCCCGCTGCTTTCGGCACCGTTGTTCAAACCGGCGAGTTGCCACTGAAAAACAAACCCGACGGCACCCCGGACGTGTTCTCCTACCCCAAAGACGTCAAAGTCTTCAACGGCAAATGCTACCTCCTCGAACACGCCATCGCCGGCGACTACGCCTTCGTCAAAGCCTACAAGGCCGACCGGCTAGGCAACTGCCAATTCCGCCTGGCCGCGCACAACTTCAACGGCGCCATGGGCCGCAACGCCAAGGTCACCATCGTCGAGGCCGAGCACATTGTCGAGCCCGGCGAGATCCCGCCCGAGGCCGTCCACCTGCCGGGCATCTACGTGCAGCGCGTGATCCAGAGCACGGCGGCGAAGAACATCGAGAAGTTCACGTTCGCCAAGGACCCGAATGACCCGGACGCCAAGAAGGCGGCGCTGGGCAGTGGCGAGACGGCGAATAAGCGCGAGCGCATCGTGCGCAGGGCGGCCAAGGAGTTCAAGAATGGCATGTATGCGAACTTGGGCATTGGCATGCCGATGCTGGCTCCCAACTTCGTCGAGGAGGGGGTGGAGGTGCTGCTGCAGTCGGAGAACGGCATCCTGGGCCTTGGCCCGTACCCGAAGAAGGGCGAGGAGGACGCGGATCTGATCAATGCCGGTAAGGAGACGGTTACGCTGGCTCCGGGGGCGGCGGTCTTCGGTTCGGAGGAGTCGTTTGGCATGATCCGTGCCGGACGCATCAACTTGACGATTCTGGGGGCGATGCAGGTCAGTGCGAATGGCGACTTGGCCAACTGGATGTTGCCGGGCAAGGTCAAGGGGTTCGGCGGCGCCATGGACTTGGTGAGCAACCCGGAGAAGACCAAGGTGGTGGTGACGATGGAGCATACGGATAAGAAGGGCAATGCCAAGATTGTCAAGCAGTGCGCGTTCCCCTTGACGGGCAAGGCTTGTGTGTCGAGGATTATTACTGAGTTGGTGAGTTTTTACCTACTGGGCTGGACTGGACTGAACCCACGGGAGATGAGACAGAAGCTAACAGATGATGATAGGGCGTCTTCGATGTCGACTTTGGCAAGGGTCTTACTCTCATTGAGATCGCTGATGGTGTCACGGTTGACGAGATCAAGGCCAAGACTGAGGCCCCCTTTGTTGTTGCCGATGATCTTAAGCCCATGCTTTAACGATGGTGATGAAGTGAAGATTGTACGACCAGGCATGTAGGGGATACGGGACCGGAAGCTGTATATACTGTCTATTTAGGTTTTGGATGGCATCAAAATGTTTCTTGTTTTGCATCGGGCCGTTGACGATCACGGGAGTTGTGAGAGATGGATCTGGCGATCCCTTCAGCATGTCTTTTTACAGCTGTGCAGCCCAGCGTAGTTCATCACTCATGTTCTAGATATATGGAACTTTTGAACTCCATCACCATCCATGACCAGCAGGTATAGAACTCCTCTCACGTCTAAGCCAGAACCTTATCGGCCAACGACACAGCGGTACCAGTGTTATCCGGCTCGACGGCAATCTTGGTGACCTTGCCGTCCTCGACAATGATGGCATAGCGCTTGGAACGGTCGTTGCCAAAGATGGCCTTGCTGTCGAAGGTGAGGTCGAGAGCCTTGGTGAACGATCCCGAGGGGTCGGCGAGGAAGCGGATCTATTCACGGTGTGAGGGATGGTCGCAAAGTGATGACAAAAATGGGGATAAAGGAAAACAAACTTACACCAGACTCGCCGGCGGGGTCGAGGTTCTCCTTCCATGCCTTCATGCTGTTGTAGTTGTTAGCTTGTGTCATATCTTTGACATGATTGCTTTGCCTTCTCTCGACCACTGGTGTCATTGGGGTTTCCTCCAAGTTGTTTTTTTTAAAGGTTCCTCATCTTGTAATCCCCTCTCTTGCTGTTCCCCTCTCGCAAATCCCTTCCACTACCCTTTGCTCGCCTTCCCTTCTCCCTTTTACCCGTCTTTTCTTCCCCCCCAACACCCTTCCTCTCCCCTTCCTCTCCCCTTCCTCTCCCCTCCCCTCTCTCCCACCAAACCAAACCCAAACCCAGAAAAAGAAACAAAAATACTCACACAAAAGCATCATTAACCGACACCACCGCCTTCACATCAAACTCCTGCGTCTTGGGATGCTGGATGTAGCTCGGGATGTGGCTCGCGCTGCACGCAGGGCTGAAGGCGGCAGGGACGCCGATGATCAGCATGTTGCGGGCCGACTCGGACTCCTTGCGCAGGTCGACCTTGTTTCCGGGGGACCCTTCCTGGAGGAGCTCGCCTTCGGGCAGGAGCTCGCCGAGCTTGACGAGGCGGGCGGGCGAGGAGGAGAAGAAGCGGCCGGCGACGGCGGCGGGGGCGGAGGCGCGAGCGATGGGCGCCGAGGCGCGGAGGGCGGTGCGGGAAAACATCTTTTTTTATTTTTTTTTTGGTTGTGGTGGTGGGTGGTTGTTTTTGTGGTGGTGGGTTGGATGGTGTTTCGATTGGGGGGGTGGGAGGAGGAGGATGGAATTGGATTCCAGTTGTTGTTCAATTCGTCCCGACGAGGAGTGCCGCGCCGTCTCCCCCCCGTCAGCTACCTAGCTCGCCTAGTACAGGGGTGTAGTGGCCGGGGTTCAGACGATAAAGATAGGCCGGGGTAGCGGATGACATCACCGTTGATGGCGAGCGCAAAGGGGGAACTTCAGGATTGAAGGCCATCAACACACTGTCGATAAAATATCTGTTTCGATATCAAACTCAACATGGCCTTATAAAGATTTCACGTTTCTGTTAATATAATTTTCTTATTAGAGGTACTTAATGAGGAAAAGAGTCCCGGGCAGTCGTTGAGCTCAGAGCTCCAAAGTGAAGCTAGAGGTACAGGGGCCAGGACAACCTAGCTTCCAAAGCTCTAGCGGATACTACCTCTACCCCGCTGGCCCGAAGTCCGCATCGAACCATTTGCGAACTTCAACTTCCATCACCACTTACCTCTGCTCTTGAATGTCAAAATCATTTTGATACTTCTAAACATCCTGAAACACCAAATCATTCGAGGACCAGAACAGCCATCCATCGATGTCCACCCAAAGAGCCCTCTGGTTCGTCGCCAGCAAAGCCACCAAAAAGTCATCACCACAAGGCACACAAGCCGGTGGCACCATCTACATCCACTGTAACGTCAAGCCAGGAGCGAGCAAAAATCGCGAAGGAGTCACTTCCATAACCGACGAAGCAGTCGAGATATGCGTCGCTGCACAGGCGAAAGAGGGAGAGGCGAATAAAGCTGTTGTCAAGGTTTTGAGTGAGGTGAGTTCCTCTGACCTTTTTGTTCACCTGTGCTATCTTCCACCACGAAACTACACAGCGAGGCTGGAACTGCCTTCGTCCACCTCCTTGGATGATTACATGCCGAAACAACGAGCAGTAGACACAACTCGCAGACTGGATGTACCTAACTATACAGGCTCTCAATCTCCCCAAGTCCAACCTCGAGATCACTCAGGGCCTCAAGTCCAGGGCCAAGACCATTGCGGTTGCTGCCCCTGGGTCGTGGGTTGGTGGTAATGGCGGGGAGGAGGAGTGTCTTGAAAGGGTGAAGGCGTATTTGAACGAGGCGACCGAGGCGTGATTCTGTGTGGCCAGATAATGCCCTCAAGACAGCGAGCGCCATCTGGACGATGGTACAGTCTTCGACATTGGTTCTGATGTTTCCCCCCCCC
>HF970747.1:20127-31572 GCA_000604205.2 Neurospora africana FGSC 1740
GTGTCAGAAAACGTGCGTCGTACATAGTGCAGAGCCGAGAACGTACAAGACAAGCGCACGGCCCGGGCCGCCAACCGACTGCAGGCCGTGGGGGTCTGCAGAAGCCCCGCGCAGATTTTGGTCACTGTGTTCCACCAGAGGTCTCCCAGATTCAGCCCCGAAGAACTAAGATGCAGTTACATACCCGTTTGAGCGGGGAAATGGCTTTTAGCATGATCTGATTCTCGCAAGCGGGGTGGTGCTTGCGGGGAAGTGATACAAGACTGGCGTCTACGCAGTAGATCCCTCTTTGTACCCCTGTTTGTCGCAGTCCGGTCCGTGTTATCGGCCTCCGGTGTAAGTGTACAGATAGAGATATCCAATGAATCCTGCGGTGCTTCATTGGCCACTTGAGGTCGTCGGACAGAAGGGGTGTGGTGAACTGAGCTTACGAGCTTACAGTGCCTAGCACAAGTGTGATCTCGGTGTTGACCCGGCATTTGGCATGTGCTGGAAACCAAAGTTGCTTGCATCTCGGGAGTGTCTCATCGTGATAGGTTCTACTGATTGCAACATTGTGTTGATGCCTTGGGCGGAGAATGGCGGGTTTGGATATCCCTTTGCTTGAGGTCTAGCTGTCAGTCTCCTGTCAAGCTCCTTTCTCTGCTCGATCTCTGTCGGGGCCAAACCAGTCAAGTCCAGCTGTACAACATCCGCCTCCCCAACACGATGTCGTCCAGGATCAAGTCCATCTTAGAGTCCGTTCGCTCACCGGACCGTCCGGACTATGGGCGGATTGGCTCAGATGACGACGAAAAGCTTGAGGATGTCCAGCTCGATGCACCAATTCGAAGCCACGCCTTCGCTAGAGAGCGGCGCAACAATCGCATTCTTCTCATAGCAGTGTCTTTCCTCTGTTTGGGATGGCTCACAACCGTGGCATTCTGGTATAAGACCACGCCAAGAAACAATGGGCCTCTGCATGTCTACTCCAACAGCCCCATCCCGAAGGAGGTGTTCATTCCTGTGAAAAAGGTGTTTCAACCAGATGAACGGTATATCGGTGGCACAGCGGAGGTTGAGCAGGAATGGGACAAGCTGGTCGCTGGTTAGTAGCGTCTAAGCCAAAAGTTTACATGATATGATCATGAACTGACCGAGTCCGACAGGCCATGATGCCGTTTGGATTGAAAACCCCAAGAAATGGGGACTTCCGCAGGGTATCGTTGCCCCGTACGATCACGCAAACACTCCGGTCCCGAAGCCACAAGACTTCTACGTCATCTCCATTCTACACCAGCTGCACTGTCTGGTAAGAACCTCCCTCTTACCCAGCTCCGTCATTCTTTCTCAAACGAAGACTGACAAACTGTTCCTTCAGAACATGATCCGCTACCAATATTACGTCGAAAAGAACAAGAACTCCAAGTCCGGAATGACCATGCGAAAGAGGGACAACCTCGACGAGGAACTTGGACCGGACCCAGACGAGGACTTCAAATGGAAGGTCCACGTCGAGCATTGCTTCGAGTACTTGCGCCAGGGTATCTCCTGCGGCGGAGATCTGATCATTGAGGGAAACAGTCCCATCAAGGTTGGAAAGGGCCATGCAACGTCCGTAACCGGATGGGGTGTTGAACATGATTGCATTGACTTTGATAAGTTGAGACAGTTCCAGATTGAACAAGAGGCGAAGTACAACCTTACGTGGCAGAATTCTCGGTAGAAGTAGTACTACGTAGAGGTAGTTGGTCAATAAAATCGAAACCGTTGTCATAGGAAATGGTCTGAACTCGAGGAAACTTGCTTGTCCATAATTGAACATTGACTACAGGGATGATGTTGTAGGCCTCTCGAGCTCATAGGTTAGATACTTGAGCACCGCATTCACTTCGAAAGAAGCAAGAGCTCGAAAGGGGAAAAGGGCAAGAAGTGCTAGACGGGGGAAAATGCGGATAGACACGAAAGGTCAAGGGAGGAAAGGGATACGCAGCACAAGCAGAAAGGACCAAGTTTGTTCCCCCAAAATGGAAGATTTGAACACACGGAATTTCTTGCAGCTTCGAACACGCAAAAGACATGCACATCATCACCGTTACCAACCCAACCCATCTTAAACCGCAACCGCACCCACAGACTCCTTCACGACCTCCTCCGCAATCTTCTCCGACACCGGCACAGTGGCCGGTGCCTCCTTTGGCAACCCATAAACACTAACATCCTCACTCATCCCCTTCTTAATCCACACCTGCCCAACCACATCCGGCCCAAACACCAACAGTTGCCTCAAACCCACGTCAATAAAACCCATACTTCTGAATACTGCACCACTGGCCTTATTCGCCGGGTCATGGAGTCCCAGGATATCCTTCACCCCCTGCACCCTCTCGACATACTCCATCAGTCCCTGCGCCGCCTCTTTCGTGTACCCCATTTTCATGTACTCCGATAGAATCGCAAACCCGAGATCGGGAGCCGTATAAGACCCAGGCTCATCACCGCGCATCAGCGACACCGTACCGATTGGCGTGGCGGAGGCCAGATCGTCTGGGTTCGCAGGGTTGCGGAGAGAAAAGAGGTAAGTGCCATAGCCATTGCGGGCGTGTTCGGCGCGGAAGCGGCCCCCGATTTGACGGCGCGCGACATCGCGGGTAGTGACGGGTGTCTTTCCATTGTTGGCAATGAACTCGGGGGTGTTGTAGAGGGCGACGAGGAAGTCACAGTGCGAGTCGAGGTCGGGTTGGAGGTAGGAGATGAGGAGACGGGGGGTCTCGATTCTGAAGGTGGGGTCTGACATGGTGGTTGGTGGTGAGGTGAAGTGGGTTTTAGGTGTGCTTTTCGTCCGATGTTTAAAAGATGAAGGTCCTTGGAAGATGGATTATCTGGGGTTCCTTCCACTTTGCTTGGTGAAGGTGTGAAAGGGCAGGAACTGATATCGTGAAGAAAGCAAGAGGGAATGAGGACCCTGAAATACTTCCACCAGGAAGCGGCGTTGGGAAGACAAGCTAACGACTTTCCTCTTTGGGGGGTAACATAGCGACCGGCGCTGGGCGGTGCGCGCTTACCAAACGCCCGCTGTAACCTCAGAAATCAGCACTAAAACTGGGAAGTCAGTCATGCCATGAATGGGCAGTTACATCCCCATGATGGAGGTTACCGCGGTTTGAAGATCATGACTCATGAGTGCGATTTGGAATGGTGAAAGGAGGCGATGCCAATGCATACAAGTTTTTATTGGTGATTGTGGTGAGGAAGTAAACAAAGCCCCTGAAGGTGCCCTATAAAAGACAACCCCTGTTTCCGCACCCCCAAATCATCTTAGTGACCACCATGAACAGGCGGATGCGGACTCTCCAACATATTTCTGTCCGCCGGGGTATGCGTGACCTTCCCCGGGGGGTACCCATCATCCTTCTTATCCGACCGATGCTTATATGCCCATGCAAACATCTTATCATAGCTACGACACATGTGCGTGGCTCCAATGCCGTTGATGCCAACCTCCGTGAGTGGCTCAAAAGTCACATCGCCAGCACACATGATGGCCTGGCGGATGTAGTCGATGCAGTGGTTGCGGTGGTAAACCACTTCGTCGGCAGGATAGTCCTTGATGGACTCCGGCTCGTAGGCGTAGCGGATAAAGTTGAGACAGTGCAGCTGGTGGAACATGCTGATGCCGTACACCTTGCTCGTCTTTGGACTGTTGGGTGCGGGCAGGCTAGGAGGCAGATCGGAAGTGTATTCGTTTGGGATTTCGACGATGCCGTCACCGGGAGGCATCAAGCGCTTCCAGGCGTCGTTGGAGCTGTTGCTAACTCCGTCGTAGAAGCCGTATGGTTGGAAGACCACGGGGGTGTCAAAGACGACTACAAGCTTGCGTTAGCAATGGACTTAATGTTGAAGGATTCTGAGGGGCAAAACTCACGATCAGGCTCAAAGAAGTCCGGCTTCGAGCCACAGTTGAACTTCTTCAAAGAAGAGTTGACCCGAGCCCAAACGGCAACGCCGGCGATCAAGAGTAGAACGTTGGCAACAAGTGCACCGACATTCCAATTGAGCCACCTGCTTCCTCTCGAACCATGCCTCGAAAGACCGTCTTCCGACATGAGCCCGTTTCGAAGGAGGTATTGCTTGTCTTCGTCCATGATGTTGTCCGAAGATGAAGAAGATTGTTCCCCAACAGAAGAGGGCATGTTGGAAACTCTGAAGGAATTGACCTGGGATTTCTGCTTCCTCCTTGCACTTCTCAGGTCCAAGATACCCCCATGATATTACACCTTTTTCGGCCATCGAAGCCCAAGCAATATGCATAGGTACACAAAGTACCTCACTCCGACCAGCACCTTGTGAACTGTGATGTTTCTGCGTACAACGTATCGCGAATAGAATCCAAAGAGGAAGCTGGAAGTGAAGCTGCAGCGCGAATACGCGAGACTATGACAGCATGTGTTAGCGTCGTTACCGCGCGAATCAGCATCTGATGCTTCGTACTGTGTAAGCAGTGCCTAAGCGCACAACCCCCACGACGACCATGAAAGTCCAAACATAGACACCGTCCAAACTATCATGATCTCTTACTGTGCTGTCAGCAGGCTTCCAGAAGGTTGGTGGAATATGTGATACAGTAGAAACCCTAGTAAATGCAACCCCCAGAAAATTCAACTACATACAATACAAAGTTACCTGTACCTAGTATATTCTGGCGGCCCGGATTCACCGATTTGTATGTGACTGGGACCCTACAGTAAATGCAAAGTTCCCAGTAAATGCAACTTTCCTGAGACACCCCACAAAGCCCGGATTAGTTGCGTTTACTAGGGTTCCTACCATAGTCGACCGGCCAGCACTACGGCCGATGTGCTGACCGGAAATGTCCCCGGTACCAGACTTGGGCCTCTCAGCTCCGGGAGATCGGGTAAGAGGGGGGACCGGGAAGAGGGAAGAGAGCGAGCTGCATGGCACTACCGTACTGTATTGCTCCAGTTGAACCAGGTAAACGTAAATCCAATGTGTTTAGCATCTCCGATAGGCTAGCAGTTACCTCCAGGTAAGCATTGAGCAACGTCGTAGTCATTTCCATGTATCAGGTGATGATTGCCTCGATACCTGTACCAAGCCGATAGCGTTGCTTTACCCCGCGAGGACTATCAATAGGAGCTGAAGATCGTGACCGGATCAGACTGAGGCAAGGGGCGATAGAGGCTACAGAACCACAAGTAAAAGGTTTGAGGTTGACGGGTCTTCATCACCTTCCTCTTCCGGCGCTGGGGTGGAAAGGCGAGACACTTTTGATGATATGAGCGATGTCGGAGAAACAAGTCAGTTATCGGCATTGCCATCGGGTCAGGAAAGCAGGACGGAGAAACCAAAGACACCCAAGGAGGTATGGCGACATCTATCCGGGTACTAGCAGACAGCAAGAAGCTGTGTCATGAACCTCAGGGGACTGTGCTCTGGTCCCGGATAGCATTGGACGCAAAAGATTGGTGGACCATGGAGGAAGGGCCAGCTCATCCTCATGACATATAAGGTAGCCCATTCTCGACGTCTCAACTCGACAGCATACCTGCATCACTTAGCACACCTCCAACTGCCTTCTTCTCTTTGCAAATCATCACTCCGACAAACCATGAAGACCACGGCCTCCATCGCCCTCGGGGCTCTGCTCCTCCCTCTTCTTGCCTCGGCTGCCGCCATCCCCGCATCCACCCAAGCCGAACCCGCCTACGTCTGGGGCTCTCGTGGCAACCACAAGCGCGAAGCTTTCCCAGAGCCTGCCACTGTCGACGCCGAGCCTGCGTACGTGTGGGGGTCCCGCGGCAACCACAAGCGCGAAGCTTCTCCAGAGCCTGCCACTGTCAACGCCGAGCCTGCGTACGTGTGGGGATCTCGGGGCAACCACAAGCGCGAAGCCGAGCCAGCGTTCGTTTAGGGAAGCCGGGGTCTTAGCAACTAAGTCTAGGACTTCTTTGGAACAGGTCGATGATGTATAATGTTATGACGGACAGATGGGACGGCGGGCGGCTAGGTACGATGGATGTATGGTTTGTCGGCATCGGTCGGGGTATTCGGGTGGCGGTGGACGGGAGCCGTCGAGTGAAATGTGGCCGGGAGGAGTCTGTACGGGTAATTGCTATTAGCCATGGTCATTGTTGTGCTCAATAGTACCCAAATATTGATGTTGAATGGTCACTCTTTGTGGACTGAAGAATTGTGAAGTTCTGGTTTGATCGGCCGGACTCTCGCCTGGAACAAGAGGGGCCCTTCCCAGGCGCTCGGGCACCAACATGAACCTGAGTGCTGATGGAAAGGACGGAGAGGACGTCCGACGAACATCGTAAGATCTGGTCGTGTTCATATGCGCTCGACGCTGCCGGACCACGCGCGGCACAATTACTTCAACTGTTAATACCGTAAAGGTCACCTATTCTGGGGAATGTGCCGCCGCTCGTGGTTTCGAGCTTGACTGTTTGTCGGCTGCAGACCTAGGTCGGTGCGGGCTGAATGCATCAAGCGGACACCGCGATAGCAAGCAATTGAGCATTACGTCATTCAGAAATGCCGCACGTTCGACCTCAGCCATCAGCCTTGCATTTCATGTGCCTGACACTTGGGCGTCGCTTCCTCCCGCCCGTCGTCCCATGTTTTTACCCCTGCCAAGATGGTTCCCGCTGAACCCGCTCGACCTGGTATTCGCAGCCACCACCCCTAAGAGACACTCGACGGTTTTTCCACCACCAGCCATGCAAATCACCCCATAGTTGGCATCCGGGTAGAGACATCAGTCAGATTTCCGATGATTTGTCTGCATCCAAATCACTCACACTTTACTGGTCGAACTTGGATCTTCAGGGGCACGCGTGCTACATGTATCATCAGCCCGGGCAGTCTTCTCTGTCCACCCCATATGTCAGATAAGACTTTTCAGGACGTCGAACGGCACCAGGGCTGAGATTGCTGAAGCATTAGCCAGCGGTTTGATGTTCTGTGTCTAAGTGTTCTGGCGAAATGCCGGTCGAGGATCCCCATTCCCTCTTCGTATGAGCCGGATATGAGCTACATAAACCGCAAGCACGCAGTTAAGAGTCGAATAGCTCGCTGGAAACAACTTCAACCACAAGCGGAGATCTGTTGTCGGGGTTCTATTTGCTCGTTATACGTGGTTGCCGTTAGTTATGGAAAGTTTGCGAATAACCACGGTCTTCCAGGGACAAGGAACGCACCTAAATCTTCCTCCACGACGTTCGCACCGACTGGCCGATGTTTGACACTACTGTGCTCTACCCGAATCCGGTCCTAACATCGCTTGGCCATATAACACTCATTTATTGGAGGTATCAGGGTGGAATGTGGTGTTCCTGCCCGGATGCCGGCAGTTGTTTGCGGTGCTTACGAGATCCCCAAACCTCGTGTATGTCGTTTCACCGAGAGCATCTCACCATTACGGCCCTGCATGAGTCACAAATTGACTCCCCTGACCCTACCTTAATCCTCCATGAACAGCGGAATGTCTTTCTCATCCTTTCCGCACCTGTTCCATTCTAGATATGCGGAAACCACCGGCTGACGCCTTCGCTGAAGGTGTTCGAGCCGCGCCGAGCCTCTAACCAAGACACTGCATTAATATTGTGGTGGTGGCGGCAACTCCCAGCTTCTCGATCAAGCAGTTGAGATCGGGAGTGTGACCCTCGTAGAAGGAGCACCGTTGTTTCGCCAGTGTTCGGGTGCCTGTTGATCCCACTTCCAAGGCACGAATGGGAGGGGCAACGAGTCTGGATCGGGCAGGTCCCAGATGCACAGTTGAACATTGGCATCTCTTATCTTGCTGAAGCCCCAACCCGTTGCAAGCCAATTCCTCACATTTCCCGGCTTTCCCACGAAACCAGCTCGGAGATGTAACCACACAACCGAGAACCCCGTACTGAACTGCCAGAAACAGCCTAGCTCCGGCACTGCTAGACACTGCTAAACCGTCGATCCTGGTGTCCACCATGTGGTTTGGGGGGGAAACCCCCCGCGGCTGGCCGCACTTTGCAGCCATTGATCGGGAAGCAATGCATGGAAGTGACTCGGCAATCGTTCTCGCACCTCGATGCAGCTGAGCCCAATGGATCCAATAGACTGCCATTGACTGCTGGAAAGAGGAAGGTGTCTGGGAATAGTTCAAGCGTGGCCGCCCAGAGAAACTATCGCGTGCTCACCTCTGCATGAACGAGCAAACAAGCAAAGAACGCGGGGTACCAGTCATGGATCGAGGACCAAACAAGGGCTCGGCGGGCATGCCGACGTTGGAATGCGTGCGAGACATGGAGGTCCAACATCGTGAGTCAAGCGGTATAAGATGGCATCGCTACGCCCTTCATCCGCTTGTTCGGCTGCTGTTTGCTTGAGTTGTCGTCAATCAACATGCGTGCCTCGGCCCTCTTCACTCTCCTCGCCAGCTCGGCCGGCCTTGTTGCTGCCGTCTCTCCTGCCGGTGCCGCCAAGGCCGCTGGTCTCCGTCTCATCAAGACCTCTCCCGAGGACAAGGGCACTTGGGTGACTGAGGAGCAGAAGATCACCCATTACCGCAACAAGCGCATCGGCTTCGTCGACATCACCGACATCACCGTGAGTTCCATCACAAGTTCATAGCCCCAACCCACGTCATGACTGCAGCATCCATCAACCTTCCAAACCGCGCTATGTCCAGGACTGTGCTGACCGCAACCAGGATGCTTCCGTCCTCACTGCCCTCTCCAACCCTGACGGTGCTCCTACCAAGTCCGACTTCTCAGCCCAAGCCGTCACCTACCCCACCACCGTCTCCCACCAAACCCAAGTCAACTCCCTTCTCTCTCAAGTGTCGACCACCAACCCCAAGTCGTGGTTGCTCACTCTCACCAACTTCTACAACCGGTACTACAAGTCCACGTACGGCACGCAGGCCGGCACCTGGCTGTATGACACTATCGTCTCCGTCGCCTCCGCGAACTCGGCCATCACCGTGACCAAGTTCACCCACTCGTGGAACCAGCCGTCCATCATCGCCAAGATCCCGGGTACCAGCAGCAACCTGGTTATCGTGAGCGCCCACTATGACTCGACAGGCGGCTCGTCCACCGCACGTGGACCCGGCGCCGACGATAACGGCTCCGGCGTAGTCGTTATCCTCGAGGCCCTCCGCGTTCTCGCCAACGCCAAGTTTGCTCCCAAGGACACGCTCGAGTTCCACTTCTACTCTGCCGAAGAGGGCGGTCTCCTTGGTTCTGCTGCCGTTTTCTCCAGCTATAGGTCCGCTGGCAAGAGCGTGTATGCTGTCATGAACCAGGACATGGCTGGATACTCGCCCAGTGGAAAGATTTCCATCTATACCGACTATGTCGACACCTCGTTGACTGCGTACACCCGGGTGATTGCGACTGCTTATACCGGCTCGACGACTAGCGATAAGTGCGGCTATGGATGCTCGGATCATGCCTCGGCCAGGTCTAACGGTTTCCGTAAGTTGATGTCTTATGTGCTTTTTGGACTGGATGACTGACCTGTGATTCCCAGCTGCCGCCTACGTCTGTGATGAGCCCATGGATACCGCGACTCCTTACCTCCATTCTTCCAACGATGTGAGTGTACCCACACCGCGATCATTGCCTGAAGATTGATGCTGACTGGGTATCCCCACACAAACAGGCCTACTCCACCATCATGTGGGATGCTATCCTCCGCCATGCCAAGTTCACGACTGCCTTCCTTGTTGAGGCTTCCTACCTTTAAAGGGTTGTTGTGATGTCTTCTTTCTAAATTTTTGTCTTGACGAGGCTAGGATCGAGTCAGGAGAGTTAGTGGCATGCCGGAAAACCCAGGGCAGGCACGGGGGTGTCCAATGACACAGGAATGGGTCGAGTGAAGTGTTCATGTTGGGAGTGGCGCATGTAACGGATATGTAGCTCCAGAGGAAGCACTTTCGTTGACACCAATGAGAACACATATTGACGCACAAGATCTGAAAGAGATACCTACCTACCTTACTCACCTTCCCTTTTTTGCTTCACGGACATGAACCTCAAAGTCAGCAAAACCTTTCCGAGACTGATGATGGGAAACGCAGAATCACACCACGACACACGACCAGCACACTCACTCGGCCACACTGCGGAGTCCGGTTCTACTGTGGAACAACAGTTGCTCGGCGCTCCAAAATAGAAACGCTCCGCCTTGAAGTTCACGGCTGCATTCTCGTGTTAGATCAGCCGCCGTGGGTGGACGTCCTCTGACAGGAGCATCTTGGCCCGTGGTGATCATTGCTCTCATCGAGTTCGTTTAGGAATAGTAAGGCTCGTGAATGTCTCAAAGATCATTGAAGAGCCCCTTGCTTTCTCGCCAGGTTCACACGTTGACGGCCGAAGACAGTGGAATGAGTTGTTGATCAGTCCATGGGTCACACTCATCCCACCCGTTATCACTTTTGCACTTGCATCCTTCTCTTCTTCAGTGGGCTGGCCCATATGTCTTCCTATTGTGGACACTCTACCCCGTCATTTTCATTCTCTCGTACCAGCATCCCTCGTCGTTTCCACCATCAGAAGTGTATCAACCCAGTGTCAACCACCATAGCTTGCCGGACAAGCGAACCTTGACCTGTTATCGAGTATTCCGACCAGAGATCCTGCAGCAGAACCCACAATAGCCTGCTTGATCCAGGATTGCTTTCAGAAAGCGACTCGCCATCTACGACGATGCCAAATCTAGACGTCAGCGACCTCAACACGGTCATCGCTGTTCTCGGCGCCTTCATTATCGTATTCGGCATCATATCCGTCAAGATCAAGAGCCGTTGGTTCCTCGGTGAAGCCCTACCCGCCATCCTTGTCGGGATCATTCTCGGTCCGATATCAGCCAAATTCCTGGACAGTTCAAGATGGGGTTCTTCGCCATCCCCCGAGCAAACATCGGCGATTACCCTCGGCCTGACCCGCATCATGATCGGCGTCCAACTAGTCATTGCGGGCTACCAGCTTCCGGCCAAGTATCAGCTCCTCCGATGGAAGGAGATGGCCCTGTGCTTGCTCCCTATCATGACCATCATGTGGCTCTGCACGACGCTGTGCATGTTGGCGACGGTACCGAACCTTAGCCTCCTGTCGGCGCTAGTCATTGCTAGTTGTGTGACTCGCACAGACCCGATCCTCAGTCAGGCCATTGCGAAGGGTCCTTTCGCGGACAAGTTTGTGGCTCGCGATCTGCGTGAGATCATATCGAGCGAAGCAGGCGCTAACGACGGATTTGGTTTCCCTTTCCTGATGTTGGCTGTGTACTTGATGAGGCATGCCAATGGCGATGGTTCTTCTGGTGGACATAGCGCGGTGGCGGCGGCAGAGGTGGCCGCTCGGAGTGCGGAGGGAGTGGGCAGGCTCGGTGGAGGCGTCGGCGTCGCGATGGGAAACTGGGTGGTAGACACGTGGCTGTACATTGTCCTTGTGTCTGTTG
>HF970748.1:12805-28424 GCA_000604205.2 Neurospora africana FGSC 1740
CAGCGACAAGTTCTCATGATGGACCCCAACTGGAACCGAGGGTTCTACTACGATAACGTCCCCCCACACGCTGGCATGAAGCTGGCGCGCGAGATCGCGACTGTGACGTATCGGTCGGGCCCCGAGTGGGAGCTAAGGTTCGGCCGTAGGAGGGCGGATCCCAGCAAGCCGCCTGCTCTCTGCCCCGATTTCCTTATTGAGACCTATCTGGACCACGCGGGAGAGAAGTTTTGCCTCACATACGACCCCAATAGTCTTTTGTACGTCAGCAAGGCCATGGATCTGTTTGACTTGGGTCATGCGTGCCACAAGGCTGCGGCTACCAGACGGGCTGAGCGGTTGGAGTCGCTCCATAAGGGGGTCTATGCATCAAGTGAGAATGTGTCCTGCAGCCTGACGCTGCCGGACAAGCCCTACGAGGAGCAACCTGAGTTGGGGGGCTCCGCAGAAATTGACACCAAGCCTGCCACACAGTCAGACTCTTCGAAGCCACCCGAGGATTTGATCAAGGGCTTGTCTGCCCTGCGGGACCACCCGGCGCTGGTCATGGGTGTGGCCAGCGATATTCTGTTCCCAGCATGGCAACAGCGCGAGATTGCTGATGCGCTGAGGTTGACCGGGAACCGGAACGTGGCGCATTACGAGTTGAGCGAGGAGCAGAGCATGTTCGGTCACGACACGTTCTTGTTGGATGTGAAGAATGTCGGAGGAGCTATCAAGAACTTTTTGCAATAAAAACAAGGGGGTAAGGGATTGTTTAATACTAAAGATGTAACATCAGTAAGGAGGAAGCTACAGTAATAGAAGCGGCGCGACACGGGAATCCAGACCTTGAGCCATACCATACGCAAAGCACATCATCTTTGCTTTCCGGTAGACTACCCGATATCTCATGAACCCCAAAATGTGTAAACAAATGGTTTCATGATCAGTAATCATCACAGACAAGGTGTTCGAGTAAGCTGCAACGCCATCAGTATAACCGTACTCGTCGACAACAAAACTAGGTTCAATCCATCAGATATTACCCGAGTTGCACCACCGGTGCTCGGGGATAGGAATATCAAGCACAAGAAGAGCAAATGATAACCGGATTTAAGTTTCTTGAGAGTTGGGAGAGCGAAACGTGGAGGTGAATGTAGATGCCCTCGTACAATGTTCGGTGGCTTTCGAACCGCAGAAGCAGGATTACTTGCTATGTTTTCTATTCTCCTCGCCGCTTGGTGTGCGAATTGTGTTGCGTCCCCATTGTGAATGTTTTGAAGCCGTCGGGATCTCCAGGGGCCATCCGTATCCAGGGCAACGAGCGGCCGCCTGTGGAGAAAATGCCCGGGTTTAATGTTGTCTTCCAAAGGGCGTTCTAACGCTGTGCCAGTGAAGTTTGCCCCTCCATCGGTACCTCGGCACACTGTATTTAGCACTATCCAAGGGCATCATATATAAATTATCGGAAGTGTGAGTAAAAAAGGCAATCGAATCCAAGTCTCGATGACAAACTCGGGTGTCTGACACAAAGAAGAGCTCAAAAGCAATCCGAAAGTCAACATGGTGAGTGTTGATATACCCTCAAAAGATAATGCGGACTGAGCACTAACACTCGCACAGGGAAGCACCGCCGCGCGAACATACTTGGCTTTTCACCACAATGCCAAGCTCTACAAGCTCTCAGCTGTGGTCTCGGCGATAACGCCCTTTTCCGCCCTGGAAGAAGCCAACAAGCTTCTCTTCAAAAAGGGCACAGACGATGACTTCGCCGTCGTGACCGAGCAGACCATCTTTCACCCTCAAGGAGGCGGCCAACCCTCTGATGAAGGCGTCATGACCAAGGGTGATGATAGTGTCTTCCGTGTGAGCATGGTCCGCATGGACGCCGTGAACGACGGACAAGTCCTCCACTTTGGCCGCTTCGACTCTTCCTCTTGCAGCAGATTCCAAGTGGGCGACACAGTCGAACAATCTATTGACGTGGAAAAGCGCCTCTTGTACTCACGCCTGCACACCGCGGGCCACGTCCTAGGCGCGGCGGTTCGGCAGTTGCTCGAGAAGGAAATTCCCGGATTCGACGAGCTGAAGGCGTCGCACTTCCCCGACTCGGCGTCGTGCGAGTTTCAGGGCTCGATCGAGGGGAAGTGGAAGGAGCCAATCCAGCAGAAGGTGGATGAGTACGTTGACAGGGCGATGCCGGTCGAGGTGGATTTCTGGGACGAGGAGGATTTTAGGAAGAACGGGCTGGAGAGGCTGATTCCCGATCGGAGCTTGGCGCCGCCGGGGGAGAAGTTCAGGGTGGTCAAGATTGTGGGCGCCGAGGTGTATCCGTGCGGTGGGACGCATGTTGATACCACGGATTTGTGTGGTAAGACGACGGTGAAGAAGATTTCGAGGAGTAAGGGGACTTCGAGGGTGTCTTATGCTGTGAATTGAGGGGGTCTTAAGGGAAGCTATGGTTAGTAGAATGTGGGTCGTACTGTACAAGTAATAGACATCTCACGCCTACAATACGGGGAAAATAATGTACAAACGGTCGCGACGTCAATCGACAACTTCAGAGTGGAAAGAACCACCTCCAACAATCATTTCCTACGGACATGACGAGAAAATCCTCGCTGTCACGATACAGCTCTTTGCCTCTTTAAGTTCTCTTCCTTCTTTCTCCGGTGTAGAAATCCGTCGCAATCCATCTTGATCATTTTATCTGGGATTAATCATTCGGCAATTGCGAGTTATAAACGCCCATCACGATGTGTACCCGGCGCTTGAAATGCGAGCATCCTATCTCTGCTTCTAGGCACCAGCATTTCAGAGCGTCATCGTTCCAGACTGGGGCAATCAAAATGACTAGCCAGTCTCAAAACGACGTAGGCGCCATTTTGGCCGCACCAGGCTGACTGAGCCTTCGTGGCGACCCGGGCGCTATTTCCTGCACGTCCGAGGGCTGGTCGTCGAAACATCACCCACCCCCAGATTACACGATGCAACCTGAAGATTACTCAAACAAGCGCGAATGGTCGATTAAGCTCCTTCGGATGTTCAGCTGCGCAAGGCTGGCTCAGATTGAACTTTGATATAATGACCTCTCTCTATCTCCCATAGACAGTCTTTTGCCAATTTCTGATGCTCATCAGGGGCGCATGGACTGACCATCAACCCTTTCGCCATGTCGCTCAATCGCTCGGCCACCCAGAAAGCTCGAGATGTCTCTGCTAGGAAAGCAAAGGGCTACGATAATGTCTCACAGGGCATCAAGCAGCTCCATCCATCCGAAGATGACAATACGCCTGTCGATTCCGATATTGATATCGTCCTAGTTCCAGGTCTCGGCGCCCACCCCGAGAAAAGCTGGGAGTCTGGAAATGAAAGGTCCAAGTTTAACTGGGTTACCAACAAAGATGGCGGCATCATCAAGGATTTCCCCAAGGCTAGAATCCTGCTCTACATGTACGAGTCGGCCTGGGTTGGCGACTACAAGGTCAAGCAGTTCATGAATAACATTGCCCACACCCTGTTGATATGCTTGAAAGCCAAGAGAAAGGTTGGTGCTGAGCCCTGCGCCCTCGCAGTCCCCTACTAACAATCCCCTTTCACAGAACTGCAGAAACCGTCCCATTGTGTTTATTGGACACAGCATGGGAGGCCTGGTCATCGCAAAGGCAGTAGCTTATGCTGACACGTGCCGCGAGCTGTATCCCGTCATGTTTGAAGCGATTTCCGCCGCCATCTTCTTCGGAACTCCTTTCAAGGGTGCTGCCATTGCTTCTACCGCCGTCATGTTCTCCCGCCTCGCCGAGAAGAGTCATGGCTTTGGTGCAGTAGCCTCCAAGCTGTTGGAAGACATGACCCCGGGAAACAGTTATCTCAAGTCTATCCGAGAAGAGTTTGCCACCTTGATCACCAAGCTCACTCCCAAGATCCACGTCTTCTGCTTTTACGAAGAGCAACCGACCAACTTCGCCGAAATGGCACACCTGCCCAAATTTGCCAACATCGTCTTTCCCAAGGAATACAAAGACTTTGTCACCGAAGAGTCAGCAACGCTTGATGGCTACGACAAACTAGGCCTAGCCCGTGACCATCGCAACTTGGTCAAGTTCAATGGGCCAAAGGACGAAATATGGTCACAGGCCGTTCGTGAAAAGCTCAAGACTGCCATTAGCGGTGCATACCTCACGGCCAAAAATCGCGTTGCTTCGGCCCGTGGCTTGGACTTGACAGCACTCAAAGGCATTCTCGACGCTCTGGAGGGTGCATCGGTGCACCGTAAGAGGAGGGATTTGGGAAGAACCGTGTCTGGATCTACTTGGATAACTAGCATCCCCGAGTATGCAGAATGGGCTAACATCATCAAGACACAAACCGCTGATCAAGAGGCGTCCAAGAGCGAATCGCTTGTGGACTGCTTGTGGGTTCGAGGCCCAGAGGGAAGAGGAAAGACAGGCGCGACGCTGGCCGTACTCAGTGACATTGAAACCCTCCAGGAAAAGCACGGAAATTCTGGTCAAGACGGTATTCTTCTGGCATACTTCCTCTGCGAACCCGTCGCCGACTACTCCACAGCTGAAGATGTGCTCAGATCTCTTCTGTGCCAGCTCATCAACCAACAGAATGCACTCGCTGCTCACGCAAGCGTCTTTGTTAAGAAAACCTCAAAAAACAATTCATCCAAGCCCCAATCTCAATCCCAAGCGACGGTCGATAACTTGTGGCAGTGTCTGCTCAACATGCTTTCCGATGAGTTCGCAGGCCGCCGAATCTACATTGTCATCAACAACCTTCATGTTCTGCAACCTGAGTCAGAATCGACAATAAAGCTGATGCACTACCTCAATGCCGAACTTTCAACCCGGAGGCTCGTCGAAGATGAGGGCGAAGGCTACCCTGTTTCCACGCGGTGGTTTCTCACAAGCAGGGAGTTTCAGACTATTAAACAAGCCTTAGCAGCTTCATGTGTGCGGCTGGTAAACCTTCGAGATGTGAAATACGTGAACGAGGTCCAAAAAGATCTACAACTACATGCCAAGGGCAAGATCAAAGATCTTGAAAAGCAGAAAAAGTACAACAAGGCGCTGGCTTACTACGCCAGTAGTCTGATTGGTAGGCGGGCAACCAACATGCATTGGATTGATCTCACCTGTCTCCAGCTTGCAGAGCTTCCTGAAACAGAAAGCCACGTCAAGGTTCGCTTTATTCTCGAGACCACACCCAAAGACCTCAGCGACCTCCTGAAAGACAGGTGGAACGAAATCTTCAGTTCCAATGGAGAAGCCGGTGGAAGGATCAAGGAGCTGCTACGAACTCTACTCTTGACGTTTGAAGATCCGACTGAGGAAGAACTTGCTATACTTGCAGGGCTGTCATGGGCGGAAGTTCACAGCTTGGTTGAGAAGTGCAAGCCGTTCTTATCAGTTGTGAAGCAGACCGTGATTTTTACGAATGCGGCCGTGAAGAAGCATCTTGAGGACAACAAGTCACTACTCCTGGGAATGGAACAAGATGAGATTGAGTGGCAGCACGGTATCCTAGCTCTCCGATCCCTTACACACTTGAAAGAAGCCTTTGACTTCCCCGAACGGGTGGTTGTTGCTGCTGCTGAAAATGGAATCGCAACAGACTATGTCACAGGAGACAGGATTCACGAGCAGGATGGAGAAGGAAATAGTGTGGATGGAAGCGATGACCGATATCCCGCCAGCGAAATCCAGGTGGGGTACAATGATCCTGATGAAGCAGCAGCTTCTGAAGTTGATGGGATGGACGATGATGACGATGACGACTCGACAACCGACTATTCTGAGTATGACTCGGAGGAGTTGGGGGAGGAGGTAAACGGAGATTGCGACCCGGAAGCCGACGAAATTCGGGACCGAGCACTGAAATATCCAGTCAAGCATTGGCTTCATCACGGCAGCAAATCGACTCCAGAGTTTGCCGACGACCTCAGCCAGGACCAAGAGTTTTGGACAACAGATTCGCCGATCAGACGCCGCTGGCTTACTGAATACATTCGGATAACGGGAAAACTCGATGGCTGGGCCAGCAAGACTCTCACTGCTTTGCATGTTGCTTCCTCACTTGGGTTTAGTCGACTTGTGGTTGCCCTGTGGAACAATGGACATGAGCATGAAATGCACATGTTCGACTCCCTCAGAAACACACCGGTTAGTAGACCAGCCCTATGGTGTGTTGGAGAAATCTTTTGACTAACATTCAGCCAAATCCAGCTTCATCTTGCAGCGTATTTTGGACGCACGAATACCGTTGAGGAACTGTTAAATCGAAACGCAATGATCAACCTTACCGAAGTTCCTTTTGACGATACAGCCCTACATATGGCTGCGGCAAATGGCCACGTGAATGTGATGGACAAACTTATCAACCGGGGAGCCAACCCAAATGCGTACTCAGAGATCACTGGTCTCGTCATCAATGCAGCTATTGCTTCAGGAAACTTCAAAGCAGTGAAGCTGCTGGTACAGAAAGGCGTTTTGCCAACCACCCAGTCCCGGGATACTCAACCTCCACTTGAACAGGCGGCTGAGATGACAGATATCTCCATGCTCGATTGCTTGATAGAGCAGTACAAGGACAAGATTCCGTCTGAAGACTATAGCAAAGCCATGGTTGCGGCCGCAAGAGCTGGGAGACTAGCGGCTTTCAACAAACTCCTCCAGTTTGAGCATAGCAACGAGTGGTTCCAGAAGGCTCTCGACTCTGCATCAGCTTATGGGAAATGGGACATCGTGCCAGTGATTCTCAAGAGTCGCCGCGGGCTGAACTGCGATGAAGCCTTCTATCAGGCAGCTGTTAGTACCGAAAACAAGGACAAGAGTCTTGGAATCCTCTGGGAGTACTCGGATGGGACTGTCTCGAGAGAGAAGCTGAATCAGTCGCTGTATGAAGCCACCGATAATCAGAAGCTCAGCACCGTCACCATGCTTCTCGACACGTTTTCTGCTGACCCCAATGCCACTGGAGAAGAGTAAGTATACTGCCTCAATCGTTTTGAACCTTTTTTCACCGCTAACAGATATATGCCAGGTGCGGGAATGCCCTCACAGCCGCGGCATACGATGGGAGATTAGACATTCTGCGACTCTTGCTAAATGCAGGCGCTGATGTGAACTCACCAGATGGATGGGCTCTTCAGGCAGCGGCATCGGAAGGCCATTATGACATTGTCGAAGAGCTTCTTGACAGAGGTGCGGATGTGAACGCGTTCACAAAAAGCGAAAAATTTGTTGAAGGCACTGCCCTGCAAGCAGCAACCGAGGCTGGCTGGAAGAATATCGTCTCTTTACTTCTCGAACACAACGCAGACCCAAACCTTGGCGGTGGGCAAGACGCACCTCCAATCCTTGCAGCGGCAATGTACGGCAATCCAGAGATTTTGGATTTGCTTGTTGATAAGAAAGCAAATGTCAACGTTCACGGTGGCTATAACCAATCTACACCACTGATCAATGTAGTGAAGCAGATATCTGGCACGGAATCCCTGGAGAAGCTTCTTAACGCTGGAGCCGACATCAACGCGACCAATGCGAATGGCGACACTGCTCTTATTGTTGCGGCGAGGGAAGGAGACCGGAGTGTCGTCCGGTTTTTGTTGAAGAACGGTGCAGATGTTATGCACTTCTCTAACAATGGAACGAACGCACTGAAAGCGGCACTCGCAAAAGACCAAACAAGCTGCTTGAAAGTTTTGATTAGCCATGTCTCAAAGATCATGTTGGCTCTGAAGTCTGCCATAGATACAGGGAACAATGCGGTGGCTGGAGTTTTGCGAGCGGCCATGGCAGCTCCGCAAGGTCTTAACTACGATGATGATGGGGCACAAGATCAGAACGAGGATTCGGATGACGATTCAGAAGATGAGGAAGACGAGGAGAACGCAAATTACGACGAAGAGGAAGACCAAGAGGAGCCTACAGCTGGACAGGTTCGTTTCGAGAATGAAACGTCGGATGACGTGAAAATTGTAAATTCCGAGCACCACCGTGGAGAAGAGCTGAAGTCAAATACGTCAGACTCCTTGGAGATGGCTACAGAGGATTCGTACGAAGTAACTGTTTACGACGCATCCGAGTGTCAGGTTTCCCGTGGGTTCTCTCCCAGAGTCACCGGGCAAGCGGGGGATACGCGAGGGGAATCGGAAAGTGATGGTCGGCACGATCAACAAGAGGCAGCGCATCCTCAGCAATCACAGCAGCAGAATCTACGCAACCGAAGCGGCGCCATTGTGAAGCTAGCATCGGCAGGACGGCAAATGTCAGAGCCGACCCACCCTACCTACTCTTCGACTTCCGAGCCCAATGATCAGATCCCAGATGCCCCAACAACGCCCACATTCCAAAGACAGCAGCTACCGAGCACAGTAGCAACTCCAGGGTTAACCACGGTCTCTGAAAATGAACAAGCACAACAGGCACTTCACCAATGGGCGCCATACAGCCAAGCACTTTCCTCAATGGCGGCTCAAACAGAGAACGGTCAGTATATGGCGTATAGGGATATGTCTTCTTATGACGGCAGCTTTTGGGGTCAGTCATTTACCCCAGCGGTGGCTCATCAGGGCATGGTAGCGAATTACGGCAACATACATCAAGCATATGTCCCACTAGGCCACGCTCATGATCCCCAGAATGCCCCTGAAGTTGTACTGCCAACTTCTCTGCCTCAGCAACATTTGAATCAGCAGACCCAACAACAGCAGCAACAGCAACCACAGTCAGGGGCATACAACCCGACAGTACAAACACAGGTTAGCCCCCCTATTGCCGGCTATGTGGTCTACACAAACGAAGGGCAGCCCCAGTACTACCAGCCGTACCACGTCATCGGGAATCAGGAGAACAGTTCTCTCCATAACAACTAAAACAGCAATAGTCGAGGCAGTGTAGGTGGAGGAGCACCAGGTAAGTCATCGCCACGTTCGGCTTCAACACCGACGTCACCGCCGCTGCGGCCGGCGCCAGTTGCAGCGCTGAAGCGCCAGCCTAGACCGCAGAGCTCGGGCTTCTTTAAGGGGATGTTCAACAAGAGTACTTAGTGGATTTGAGCATGGTGGTTGGAAAGATATGGTATAATGGGATCAAGCAGAGCTAGCGAGATCCGTTATTGTGAAAACTCGTTGGATACGGAAAAAAGCACGGCCCGGATAGCCCTAATACATCAACACGATTATAACGTGGTCGATCTCGTGGCCGAAAGGGTGCACTCCTTCCAGCATGTGATCAGGTGAAGTTGGCTCGAGGAGTTATGGGGGACGTAGAGGTGACGCCCCTTCGTGGGCTTTTGGGTGATATTCCACCAGCGAACATAACTGCTAAGCAAAGCTCAACCTAGAACGACACTCCAACTATTACGAGCGATGTTTGATGGTACTGAAGTTGAAGTAGCGTCAGGGTGCATCTATATGCATCCGTTATGGACCAGTGAGGAGGAGGAGGAGCAGGAGGAGCAGGATGGGAGGGGTCGGTAAGAGTGAGGGGGGTGCAGCTCAACCCTTTGGGGACCGCCGATATTCCGACCAAAAATCATAATGAGAAACCGGTTCAAGTTTGCATAAGAAAGAGAAAAGTCCAAAGAGCACGTCTGAAATATTTTCAATCGGCGTTGAGTGCGACAAAAATGGCAAAAAGCTCAGAAGCCCTGTTAAGCTTGTGGAACGAACCACAATCCTCCAGTCAGCGACCTACGAAAACTGTACCACGGGTACCACGCACACCGGCAATGTTTTCATGAACGGAACCACTCGGCCATACAACCCCTGGGCCCCGTTCTGGTATAAGTATTAGGTATCGGACCTTATATGGTGCCCTGCAGGTGGTGGGTGCCTGGTGCCTGGTGCATGGCGCTGGGACCTGAGGGATGAGATGGGATGAAATGCAGAGGGACACGGGCTGGGAGGGGTTTGCATCGGTAGGTGCAGATTTGGAGGCAACAAGGAAGGTACGGGTTTTTGCTGCCTTGCTACCGTCTGGCGGCTGTGAAGCTATGATGGATAACTCTTGGACCTGAGAGCACTTTGCCAGTCAACTCCTGGGCTAGGTATGCCCTCTTCCCAGCAATATTTGTCAACCTGGAGGCACAATAAGTCACCACATCAGAAATGGACGACAATAAGTTCAGCTGTGCCCTCAACCAAGTCTCCGCGGGGTTTTAAGGCCATTGGCAGTGACACAATAACGTATCTTGATCTTAGTCGATGGAATTGTCGACTACCGGCTCACTCCTCTGTCAGATCGTGATTGTAATGGGAGAGCTTGCTCCTTCATTGCGTAAAGGCAGACCATTCACTTTCACCGTGACACTCATCCATTCCATAGTACTACATGATTGCGGGAGAGAAGATTCTGGTCCCCGATCATGGCTCTGACACGCCTTTGACTCCGCTAAGCGAACATGCTGGACAAGGCTCATGATGGCAAATTCCATCCGTGATGAGGACCGGGACTCGGACGGACACACACAAGTTGTTGCTTCAGGCTTCGTCAAGTGGGAATGGGACAGTCATGCCTCAGTGGCAAACACGCATCAATAAGCGAAGACCTTTGTCCTTCTTCCGGACTGAGTCACTGATGACTTGTCTCTTGCTTACCAGGTGACGATACATACGTGAGAACATGAGTACCTAAGCTTTTGATGAGTTCTGCTCTTATATATTTAACTTCCCTTTCCCTGTATTGTGATCGCTTACTTTCGACTTCCCGCTCGCTCCGTGAACTTGCTGTTACAGGAAGAGATCAAAAGATGCCAGGCAAACCCAGTCCTCCAATTCCCAGTCGCCCGTAAGTATGGAAGTATCTTGCTAATGTTCGGACGCTTTGGGTGATCATAGGCTAACTCACCTTCAGCTACATCAGCTTCAGTCGCGGTGGGTTTCCTTTTGAGCCCCGGAGACCGTGCAATAGAGGAAACCGATTCTTCACTAGCACCACCTTCCTCGCCCGGATCCAAGACGCGCAACCTCGTCTAAGGCTGACACTGCTTTCTCTAGATTGGGATGCGAATACTGCTCTCTGCGTGCAAGCCAGGTTTCTCGTCAGGGCTTGCAGCAGGGCAGGAATCAGCATAACGGCGTTAATAAGGGAGCAGCGTGAGTCCAGAGACGCGAGCCCGGTGGGAACACTGATGTACCTCTTCCACAACGCTCTCGTCTCCGAATTAGACTATTGGAACCGCATCCGCTGCCGTGAAGACCAGGCGGGGGTTTCTGACGGGGAGTAGGGGAATGGCGAGATACGTGAAATCAATTATTCGGCCGGTCAAACTCCACGATGACGTATCTACCTCTGGGTATGAGGCTCAAGATGCGGACTCCGATAGTCACCACAGTCTCGGATATCCGGACGCATGTGACCTTGCAATGCAAGACGCGGGATTTCCAACCAACTTTGTCTCTTTCCGCTTCCTCTCTGGTTTGTGCTCTTTTTTCCGTTCCTTTTTCACCTACAGGCTCGTTTTTATTTTCGTTGACTGCCTGACACTGCATGGCCTTCTCCTCTCTCTTGCCTTTGAATAACTGCAAGCTACTACAGCGACGTTTACATCTCAAGTTGCCTTTTATCTTCTTCTCGGCCAGACACACTTTCGATGATATTTGTAGCAGAAACTTTAGGTCGACTTTGGTCTTATTAGCTACATGATGTGCTTCACACAGCCTGCAGCAACCTCTTTGCATAACGCGCTGCAGCTAGCATGGGGAAAATAATCTGAATTCCGGATACATGCACGATCTGTCCTTCTCTAAGCCGACAGCTACCTGCATAAAATAATTACCGGCACTGAAAAGGGTATGCAGCGGGCATCGATGCTGCACCAATATTCACATCCAGGCAGTATTTAATGTTCTTCTTTCAGAGCTCTTCCTGTATTCTTCTCTTCTCTCCATCCACCATCACTTAGTCATCTATCTCTCTTCGCTTCTTAAAATCCAGAGACCAGCAGTCATTTATCTTTGCTACCCTTGATCCAACAATCATCATGTTCAGTACCACTCCGCCATCACTCTACAATGGACATGCCCACCATACTGCGCGTGGAGCTCAACAGAGTCCTCCCACTCCAGCTACAACTCCCGGGGCTAAACAGACTCTTTCCACCACGCCCACTGTCGTGTCAGAAGAGACTCTTCCTTCTACACTTGAGACTCTCGTCGATGAGCCTCCCAAGAAACCGTAAGTGCTCTTCTCTTCCCTAATATCTATCTTGCTTCATGGGACAATCAAAGCTGACATTCGATATTACCAGGTGCATCTCCTTCGAAAAGGGTAGGCATACGTTTTTTTTGTTTTTTTTTTTAATCAGTTGTCTGCCTATCGGCAATGGTATTTGCAACCCAAACTGACTCATTTTTTTGTTCTCTACACAGACTTCGACCACACCGAGAACATGCATGACCAAGCTCGCCGCTTGGTGCAAGAGCGTCTCACCCAAGGATTCGACCGATCAAAACTCTTGGTCGAGCAACTGGCCCTCAGAGAGAAGGCGAGGGTCCGGCAGATTTTGGAGCATGACGATTATGACGGACCACTGACCGACATCTTCTGGAGATATGTACCCGATGTGAATTCGCCGGAGTTTTGCTTCTACACAACCATTATCTTCACGCTTGAAGAGAATCCGATTCTCTCCACCACCCGCAGGGGAACACGCTGATGGCTCCCAACGACGACCGGCCGCACTGGCACCAACCAAAGCGCGGGCTGCATTGTTCAATAGATGCAGGATGTAAGCAGGTTATATTGGTGGACTTCGTCCTCGTGTTGGCAAACAAAAATGGGAGGAACAGCTTCTTCACCTACACACACACACAACAACCCCCCTTTACTAGCCCCGGGCTACCCAAATCATGAACTCAGTGCTACCTCAAACCTCAAACCACCCTCGACGGGATCGACGAGAAGGAATTAAGGCAGCATCGAAGACAAGGGATTGATGGGAAAAGGAGAAAACTAAGGGAGGAAAACAACACAATATCTTGGCAGTTACTCTTGAGTTCGTTAGAGACCTGCTTCACGGCCAGCTACCTTGAGTATGGGATAGCGAAACTCCATTGCTTTTCACATCTTTCATTTCCGTTTTTTCAATGTGCTCTTTTTAATCTTGTTCGCTTGTGACTTTTCCGCCGAAATTATTTTTTGCATACCGTAGCTGGGTCGAGGCGTTCCCCGTGAAAGGTTCAGCTTCTCCATCATGCTCGGATGACGATATTCAAGGTTCGATACCTGACCAGAACCCGACCCAACCCTGGCTTTCTATTGGTTCTCGGATCTATGGCTCGACCTTCTTCCCTTCACCGTAGCTAGAAATAAGGTTTAAGATGTAGGAAGTTCGTGGGTCGGCGAAAGAAAAATTTTTTGATATCTCTATATTCATATTCACTCCTCAGCCTTTCAGATTTCCCTTTTCTACCCGCCATCCTTTCATCATCGTCGCGATCGCAGTACATCAACTTCTACAGAGATATAGCATATTCTATATACCCCTTTTACTTCCCCAAGACTCTTGTGTTGGTTCGGAACTGGTATAAACTGACATTGTCACCCTGCTGTAGATTACCGTCCGGGCGTCTCCCTGGCGTTCCAGGCAAGAGTGCTCGTTCTTTTCCACATCGCTTCCGACGTCAGCCGTACCGCCCTGTGCATGGAGCAGAGGCACTTGAGATATAGAAGCCTCATGGGAACCCCTGCATTCATGTTCTATAACACCATCGTCATGACGTTTGAAGATGAAAGACTTAATCACCATTAGAGCGCGGAGAGGACAGCTGCTGGATAGCTCAGTCAAAGAGCGCAGGATTCGGGTGCATGCTACCACCGGCGAGCGCTGCGACCCCTGCTAGGCTCGACAACGGATCACACGCTGGAATGATTATGAACGGGGAGTGGAGTTGAATGGCCGAGCTTCGGAGTGGCTGTAAGATCTGGAGGGAATGCCTGGTGTCAACAAAGATTAGCAAAAGTGGAAAGCTGGCAATGGCTTCCAGCCGCCTCTGTTCCTTGAACCTATCAGCAACAGAAGTCATAAAATGGGAGAGAGTGCTGGAGAAACGGGGAGTGCGGCCAAAGCAGATTGCGAGGAGCCTAAGGGCGACCGGAAGACATCGCAAGCAGCAAAAAGAGAAGAGGGGAAAAAAAAAGTGAATAATAAAAGTCAACGAAGATATGAACGGACAGAAACACGACGAGAAAAGGCATGGCAAAACAACAAAGAAGAAGCAATGAGGGAAACCAGCAAAAATAAAGCTAACGAGAGCTTATGTTTTTTGGTGCGAATACAAACAGTGAAAAAACGAGAGAGAGAAACCTAGCTCTACTCCAGCCGTCCTGTTGAAAATGCAGGAAGCAAGGTATCGGTATACGTTCTCTTCACTCCCTCGGCTCGTCTGTGGGAAATCTTAGGATTCGGTGTCAAGCAGTACATCCAGCAAAGGAACTTTCGTGGGCTTGGATCTGTTCAACAACAAACACGTCAGTCTCGGTCGTTGGTTGGTTCGAAGATATCTAGATTGCAAAAAGGGGATTCTTACCGCATCAACACGCGCAACCCGCCTACAACCGACCCTCCAGCTCCATCACAACGGCATTGTAAAACATCCAAGGGATGTTAGGGTTGGATTGGGCGGCCCTCAACCACCGCTGCTCATAGAGTAGCGCATGGGTGTCGGCGCCGATCGCGAGACGGTGGTCCACGAGGTTCTTGGCCTGCAAGACCAAAGGCCTTTGGTAGGTCCAGTCTAGAAGGAGAGGAGATACTTGATTAGTCGTGGATCATGGAACTGTGGTGTTGGATTTGGTCATTCCCAGGTTTGTTGCTTACCCCTCTCGAATTCGATCCACCTGGAGGTTGAGTTAGCTTCGTTCTTGCTGTTCAGGGATGGGTTGGAGGTTTGGAAAGGGCAGGTTAGGTACTTACGCCATTATGAGATAGAGTGGAAAGCTCAAGGCTGCTGGTAGATTGTTCATGGCTGTCTAGCTTGCTGTCTTCAGTTGGAAGCAGAACATCAAAAGCAAGAAACTTCGAGGTCGAAAGTTTGATGTCCTTCGCTCGATAACCAAAGGCAACGAACAGTGATACTTATAGAGCGGGGCAGGGGGAGGGGAGAAGGCGGTTGGATACGTCCATGCCAAATACCTGCTATTCACATTTCCCTTCTGAGGGTCAATAGATGGCTGTCGTATTGTTTGTGGTCTCGACCCGAAACGCATGCGCTCAAGTCGGGATTTAGGCAACGATCCGATTCTTACGGACAGACACCCAAAGCTTTGAAACACTTTTTCGCCAACTACTGGCGAAGTAATGACGCAATAAGAATGGACGTATTCGAAAAGGCTTATTCATCTTTGCTTAATTTTTGCACAAGGCGGGACGGTATTTTTGCTGACGCGTGACCATTGGGATGTGGAAAGATCGGCTCAGGGGGGCGCCAGGCCATTTTAAAATGTCAGGGGAAAGAGCGAAAGAAGGCGAACACACAAAGTAAACAACCTGGAACCTCAAACGAAATCCACATATTCTGCCGCCCAGTAAGTGGGGTCCATTGTGGTTGATCAGACTACCTACCTTTACGAGTTCTGTGCGACAACACCGAAAAGACCAACAAACCCAGAAAAATAGCCATAGG
>HF970748.1:71807-82082 GCA_000604205.2 Neurospora africana FGSC 1740
CAACGCAGCCCCGACACCTCCCCCCGGACCTAAGGACTGGCTGCCACCGGCCGATAAGAGCATAATGTCCCTCTTCGTCACCGGTATCGAAGATGATCTGCCCGAGTTCAAGATCCGCGACTTCTTCAAGGCATTCGGAAAGATCAAGTCGCTGGTTGTGTCGCACATGTCGCATGCCGCGTTCGTCAACTACGAGACTCGGGAGGCTGCTGAGAAGGCTTCAGCAGAGTGCAAAGGCCGTGCTGTCATTGCCGGATGCCCCTTGAGGGTTAGATGGAGCGTGCCTAAGGCGTTGGGAACAATGAACAAGGAACAGCGTTCGGAGATGCTACGAGATGGTCGGTCGGCCTTTGGCAGTGGTCAGAAGACAGGTGGCCAAAAGGCGATCGAGGGAGGAAATGCTCAGGGTGGCGCATCAGGAGCGCAGAAAGACGACGTATCCAACCTCACTATCGCAGCACCGCCCGGTGCGGCAGACGTACAGTACGCCAGTCTCTCTGGTAACTAAGCGGGGTTAGAAAAAGTGCTTATTAATCATGGTATTGCAAGGCGTTCGGAGGCTATTATGATTTGGGGTTTGGGCTCAGGGTATCTCGGATACATTGCATTTCCTGATATCGCATGGCCTCTTCCACTATTTTTTACATTGAGGGGTATCATTGATGATTTATACATATACACGGACAACAGCACTGTCCCGTTGTTCCATTACGTTCTCACGAGCTTGAGTTTCCAAAATCCCTGTGTTTTCCAACCGTGACGTTATATTCACTTATGCCGAGCAGCACTTGTGCTCGCCGCCGATCTTGATGCTCTGGTTGCCTAACTTGATTGTATCGTTGTCGCCGCGCTCGGTGTCCTGGTGAATCCGTAGCTCTGCGAGGAACAAGCAGTCAGCAAGCATATTTTGTATATAACTCTAGCACTCATAGACTCCACTCACTATAGGTCTCGCCGTCCTTGCGACCTTGGACGACATTGGATCTCAAGAAGCTGGCAACTTCCTCGGCATGCGCAATCGCAGGCGCAATCGTAGGGTCGTTGGCGGGAACGTTCTGGTTCTCGCGGAAACCACGGCGGATAGACTCGTAGGCGGCGGTAAGGGTGCGGTTATCGCCTATGATAGTGACACATGCCGGTCAGTCCGGGGAGCTACATAGGCCGGCGGGTGCACCAAGGGGACTGCAGGGGAACATCGTACCATCAAAGGCAACTCTCGCGGCGCGCATGAGGTTACGGTAGGCTTGAAGGGCAGACATGTTGACAATTTCGCTGGTAAACGAGCGTCGGGAAAGGGAATGCCGGTTCAAAAGAAGGCAAATCGTATTCTATCGCCGGGTTCCGGTCAAACAAGAAGATCGAAGGCTTGTCTGGAAACAGTCGCAGTGACGGCAAATGCGACCTCCAAAAATGTCGCCCAGGACCGGGTAGGTTTGCCGGCCGGAGTGGACTTGGAGTTGCGATAATTGTGATTGGCGGTCGATAAGCAAGATGTGGGGAGCTTGGCCATCGAAAAATTTCCAGAATCCCGTAAAAGACAACAGAGGGGCCCCGCCTATACAAGCTTCCAGTTCCTGCGCCTGTCATTGTCTCCCAACCTACCATCACCATCCTCATCACCAACCGCAAAAATGACTACTGTGGTTCCCCTTCCTCTTTCCATCCTCCCCGAGGGCTGGACCGCCGAGAAGGACTTCAAGCCCATCGGCAAGATCGCCCAGAACGAGGCTACCCAGCGCACCATCGAGCCCGTCGGCCCTCACTTCCTCGCCCACGCCCGCCGCGCCCGCCACAAGCGCACCTTCTCCGAGGATGACCGCATCCAGGCCCAGGAGCGTGCCAAGAACATCGAGGAGGACAACGAGAGCGACCTCAGCGAGCCCGAGGACCCCATGATGCTCTCTCGCGATGCCAAGGACTGGAAGGTTAGTACCCAGCGTGTAATGGTGCACGCCACGCGAGATCTTGACAGCTAACCTGTTTGCACCCGTATATAGCAACAAGATCACTACAAGGTTCTCGGCCTCTCCAAGTACCGCTGGAGGGCCACTGAGGAGCAGATCAAGCGCGCCCACCGCAAGAAGGTCCTCAAGCACCACCCCGATAAGAAGGCCGCCGCTGGCCGCACCGAGGACGACAACTTCTTCAAGTGCATCCAGAAGGCCACCGAGGTCCTCCTCGACCCTATCAAGCGCCGCCAGTTCGATTCCGTGGATGAGGAGGCCGATGTCGAGCCCCCCACCAAGAAGCAGCTCCAGAAGGGCAACTTCTACAAGCTCTGGAGCAACGTCTTCAAGGCTGAGGGCCGTTTCAGCAACATCCAGCCCGTCCCCAGCTTCGGCAACGAGAACTCTACCCGCGAGGAGGTCGAGAACTTTTACAACTTCTTCTACAACTTCGACAGCTGGAGGTCGTTCGAGTACCTCGATGAGGATGTTCCCGATGACAGCGAGTCCCGCGACCAGAGACGCCACACCGAGCGCAAGAACCTCAACACTCGCAAGAAGAGAAAGGCTGAGGACAACGCTCGTCTCCGCAAGCTGCTCGATGATTGCTCCGCCGCCGATGAGCGTATCAAGAGGTTCCGCCAGGAGGCCAACGCCGCCAAGAACAAGAAGAGGCTCGAGAAGGAGGCTGCCGAGAAGAAGGCTGCTGAGGAGGCCGCTGCCAAGAAGGCTGCTGAGGAGGCCGCCGCTAAGGAGGCCGAGGAGAAGGCCAAGGCCGACCGTGAGGCAGGCAAGAAGGCCAAGGAGGCTGCTAAGAACGCTGTCAAGAAGAACAAGCGTGTCCTCCGTGGCTCCGTCAAGGATGCCAACTACTTCGTTGAGGGTGATGCTTCCGTCGCCACCATCGATGCCGTTCTCGGTGACGTTGAGCTCATCCAGGGCAAGATCGATCCCGATGAGATCGCTGCCCTGGCTGGCAAGCTCAACGGCCTCAAGGTCGCTGATGAGATCAAGGCTGTCTGGAACGAGGAGGCCGCCCGCCTCGTCGGTGCCGGCAAGATCAACGCCGGTGACCTCAAGGCTCTTTCTGCTTAAGCGGTTTATAACGAAGTCAAGAGATAGCTGTGAATGTGCATGTTGGCGTTTGTCTATAATTACTAGAATCTAGACTTGGAGGAACACAGAGTTGTTGACGGATACCATTATGAGATGGAACATACTTGTTCCTCGCAAACCAAACTTTTGCTCTGGTGTGTGATGCCGTGTCTTCGGTTGTAACTGCTAGAGATCCCTACTCGCTGTCATGTTGAAAATGGATCCAAACTGTGATCATGAAGCACACGAGATGCCCGGTAGGCTCGGTTATCTCTTAACAATTCGGGATTGAGAGTAAGAACCTTAAGAATCAATACTTATTGCTAAGGATCACAGATCTACCCTTATCCGGCTATATCTATAATTTGATACGTAGGTGCACATGACGATGCTCAATTGCTCGCTCTCAGTCTTTCTCCTTTTTTGTACGGTAAAGCTTAATGCACAGGCACACCTGTGCATGCCATCGTGAGCGGCAACCGTAAAGCATCATCACATGCGCATCTGGCAGATAGAAGGAAGTACATACTTCACATTTGCATGCGTGCCTAACCGACGACGTAGGTACAGTTCATATCAGAAAGGAAGGAACAACGAAAGCTCACAAGGCGAATACAAGTTGGAGCCTTTGCCGTACAAGTCACCAAACGGGAAGCCCTTCCGGCCGTTATTTATAACTCTGATCTACAGCCTCACCCAATTCCCAGGTTTACTGTTCCTTGAAGACTTGAGCCATTCAATCCCCGACAAGTTCGATCTGATGTCAAGCTCGAGCTCTTAATACGCCAAGACCTGCGGTGCCAAGAGTGCGCAGGTGGGACCCAGCTTTTGCCGGCAATTGGTGGGCTCCACAGCGGACCGTCCCGCGTGTTTAAGCCTTTTTGGGCATGGTGCAGTTGGTTTGAGCTTTCGGTTACTGTGTCGGACGATGTTTAGACTTTGTTACAATGTCTTCATACTGGTATGGAGAAACTAACGTTCTAAAGATTCATGGGCTTTCGAGAAGTCTTGGGACCCATCTAATCTCACTCTCGTTAAGCCATTGGCCGTAGAGCAGGAGTTGATCGACGACAACCGGCGTAGTTGGTGTGCAAGCTTTTTCTCTTGTTAAGTACGATCTGTGACAGAGGTGATCAACCGGTCATTGTTAAGTCTTGTGCCATAACCGACTTTATTACGTCAAATGTTCGCCGTTGGATACTGTTGGTTGAATTTGGTACCCGTCTCTAACGTCAACCTGTGGACGTCGTCTCGAATATTCTCTCTTTGCCAATCGCTTCAGCAAACTGTTTCGAAGTCTATCAGCACAATTGTAGCAAAAGTTGCTTAGCCATTGGATCCAGTCAACAGAATCCTAGCCTCCTACCTCTCCCTATTGAGCTTGGCTATCTGACCTGGGCACCAAAACCTTCATGGAGTCCGAAGCCAAGAAAGGGAACGCAAAGCAATTCTGCTGTTGCTCAATGACCCCCTCAACTGTATTCATTTTGTATCTTACTGCGGATGTAGAAACCGGCAGCGTCATGATTCAGTACTCGACGCCGGATGAGAACGATGAGAACCCTCACGATAAATCCAAGTAGTAAAGAGGCGATCAGGACAAGCCTCGTTATAGAACTGGAAAGTACTACCGATGGGAAGCGATCTAGAAAAAGCCAGTGGAGTAGATTATAGCATACGACGTGCTGGTTTTGACATGACATGCGAATGACAAAGACAAGGATGAACGGATAGACAGGGCAGCATGGTTGAGGGGATGGCGGTGCAAGGCATGGTCTGAACCCAACTTCTGCTTCATTCTGTCCAGGAGTTTCACAATTCAATCCATCGGGAATGAGACCCCGATATGTGGTAGTAACCGATATTAGATAGAAAACAAACAGAAGAGCCTCCAAAGGACTTCAGAATCAGGCAATCCAGCTAGGGCCTGTCCATCTCACCTGGCGCCTCTAGTTATTAGCCATCAAGGATTATGAGTGTACCCGCGTAAGTCGAAGTCCTCGTCGTCAAGAGTGTGAGGTCGTCAACGAGCTACGCATTCGAATCGGATTCCTCCCCACACGTACTGGACAATTACGTCTGGAGAGCGACCGGCATACTGACGCCTCAACGGGGTAGACAGGCTAAGTAAACCACATAATTCGCCAGTAGAGCATGGGGATATAACCGGTTTGAACGAGTCTTAGCGGTACTAGAGGGGCGTCCGGCTTGCTGATTAACGTGACACGTAAGTGATTACACGCTCTTAGTCAGCGGCAGAACAGCCCTCCGGCATTTTAAGCTTGAGGCCATAACTGCGGCATTGGTAAATGTGCATCATCTAGAGCAGAATGGAAAGGAGGTCAAAAAAATTTATGGATGAAAATTATGTGGAGAAGTGCCGTGGGTAGAACGTGGAATCGTGATACGTATGAAATGCTTCGTTGGTAACAATCGGTGAAATAACATCGGATGGAACTATGCGTATTTTTTGGCATGGTTAATAAGCCTTCAAATTTCAAAACGACAGCTCCTACTAGGAACACAAGAGACAGTGGGCAGTGAAGCGTAGAAGTCATTCAGTTGATGCCTGACCCAGTTGACTTTCTGTGATCCAAACCTGAAAGAATGTGGTGGAGATGCTCAATCAGGCACAATGTAGTAAGCCCATCGCAGAAATCATCAGGGTGGAAGTCGTTCGATTGTGTTGGGTTGAGGGAGTATGGTATATGACGCGTGTGTGCGTCAAATGCTGATGGCTGCTTCTCGTCTGTCGGGTTTTGCTCGATGGTATTCACCAATCTGACTCACGCCAGAAAATAAATCGAGTTCGAAGCCATCTCCATTACAACAAGAAGGAGTCCCTATCCACAGAAAGGTATTGCGGGCGACGCGAGGCAGGGTCCCTTGAATTGAAGTTGCTGCCAAGAGAAAAGCTCTCGATGAAGCTCAGAATAAAGTTGTGGGGGAGGGGCTCGCAAGGACAACCCCACTACATTCCCACAATTTCCGTTCGCTGTGGAACTGTGATTGGAGCTCCAGACCGGATGATGATGACTGTGTTAGCGTCCCCCAGCCGACGTCGGAGTCTCGGAGAGCATCTTCAAACCAAACAAGTTGCACCATTGAGTCACACTTTGAAGTAACCAAATTCGAGCCGGCTAGTGCGACTGTGTTGTCGGCCAACACGACTGTGTGGAGCAAATGAAGGTATAAGTCACCTCCGGTTAACACCAAAGGTTAGGGTTATTTAGTTCATGTTAGGGTAAGCGGTTAGGGTTAGTTAGAGCTAGTTCCTGGGGTGCAGGCGAAGGCCCCAGCGTGTGAATGGGAATTTGGCGCTTTGAAAGAGGTGTCGTGGTTCAAAGTGATGACTTTGGAGATGCCCGGTTGTTCGTGACTGACCAAGCTTTGGACTGGTTCATGCAGTCTTCGATTTTCCATGACCCCACACTGTCGCATTAGCCAGCCCGCTAAACTTTTCGGTCCTCTGATTCACCCCTTGGCGTCAATCGTTCAGAAAATAAATTATCGCGAAGCCGGCGCTTTTCTTGCGCTACTTCTCTCCAAGAAACTTTACCAATTGGCCTTTTTGAAACCCTTCTCGGTCTTGGCTCTTAACGCAAATCGGCCTTCACACACACAACACAATCACAATGGCGTCCGTATTACCCGATCCCACAATCGACCTCGACTGGTCCGGATACGTCGGTTCCATCCAGGAGCACTTCAGACGCAACGCCGAGGCGCACCCCGAAAGGACATGCGTCGTCGAGACCAAGACTTCCACAACACCAGAGAGACGTTTCACATACCGCCAGATCTACGAAGCCTCCAACACGTTAGCCTGGTATCTGCACAAGGCCGGCATCACCAATGGCGATGTCGTCATGATTTGGGCCCATCGGTCCGTCGACTTGGTGGTGGCCCTCATGGGTATTCTGGTATGTAGTACTGCCTCTGTGATACCATGGCGCCAGCCGCAGTCCTGTCTAACTTTGTACCTTGCATATGTAGGCTTCTGGCGCAACCATGACAGTTCTCGATCCTGCCTATCCTCCGGCAAGACAGCAGATCTACCTCGAGGTCTCCCAGCCCAGTGCGCTCCTACGAATTGGCCGTGCCACAGACGAAAACGGCCCATTGGCCCCCTTGGTTCAGAAGTACATTGACGACGAGCTCAAGCTCAAGACCGACGTACCAGACCTGCGCCTACGCGACGACGGTATCCTCTACGGTGGTGAGGTCGATGGCAAGGACATCTTTGCCGAAGTAAGGCAACTGGCATCCGCGCCTCCCGATGTCATCGTCGGTCCCGACTCGAACCCCACACTATCCTTCACTTCTGGAAGTGAGGGTCGCCCCAAGGGTGTCCTCGGTCGTCACTACAGTCTGGTCAAGTACTTCGGCTGGATGGCCGAGCGCTTCAACCTCTCCTCCGAGAGCAGATACACCCTCCTTTCTGGCATTGCACACGACCCAGTACAGCGCGATATCTTCACCCCTCTCTTCCTTGGCGCCCAGCTTCTTGTCCCATCCCGTGAGGATATTCAGCATGAGAAGCTTGCTGAGTGGATGAGGGAGCATAAGCCCACTGTTACCCATCTTACTCCCGCCATGGGTCAGATTCTCGTCGGTGGCGCTTCCGCTGAGTTCCCCAGCCTGGAGCATGTCTTCTTCGTCGGTGACGTTTTGACCACCCGTGATTGCCGCGCGTTGAGACGTTTGGCTGAGAATGCCAACATCATCAACATGTACGGCACTACCGAGACCCAGCGTGCTGTCAGTTACTTCGAGATCCCCAGCCGCAACAGGGACCCTGACTTCCTCGAAAGAGAGCTCAAGGACACCGTCCCTGCGGGCACGGGCATGCAAAACGTCCAGCTCCTGGTCGTCAACCGGGAGAACCGCGAGCAACAGTGCCAGGTTGGCGAAGTTGGAGAGATCTACGTTCGTGCTGCCGGTCTTGCTGAAGGATACCTCGGCGACCCGGCTCTGAACGAGCAGAAGTTCCTGAACAACTGGTTTGTTGACAACAACAAGTGGGTTGAGGCGGATGCCAAGCTCAACAAGAACGAGCCATGGAGAAAGCACTATAAGGGCCCCAGAGACAGACTCTACCGCACTGGCGATCTTGGACGCTACCTTGAGTCTGGAGATGTCGAATGTGTCGGCCGCGCCGATGATCAGGTCAAGATCCGTGGTTTCCGTATCGAGCTCAACGACATTGACAGCAACTTGAGCCAAAGCCCTCTTATCCGTGACTGCAAGACCCTTGTGCGGAGAGATCGTAACGAGGAGGCGACCCTTGTCAGCTACATCGTCCCTGAGCACAAGGAATGGCTCAAGTGGCTCGAGGTCCGTGGCCTCGCTGACGTCGAGGACGAGGGTGTTGAGATGGGTCCCGTCACCGTTTATCTCAAGAAGTACAGGCGCATGCAGGCCGAGCTCCGTGATCACCTAGGCGCCCGTCTGCCTACCTACGCTGTCCCCACCATTTATGTCGTCCTCAAGAAGATGCCTCTGAACCCCAACGGCAAGGTTGACAAGCCTAACCTTCCTTTCCCCGATGTGGCTGAGCGTGTTGAGGATGCCTCCGAGGAGGACCTCGAGAACTGGGAGTCGCTTACCGAGACCGAGCGCACCGTGGCCCAGCTTTGGGCTGATGTGATTCTCGGTCTTAACCCCCAGACCATCAAGCGTGAGAACGCTTTCTTCGATCTGGGTGGTCACAGTTTGTTGGCTCAGCAGTTCCTCCTGAACATTCGTAAGGCGATTGGCAGGGATGTGTCTATCAACATTCTCTATGAGCACCCTAGCCTCGCTGGTTTCTGTGCCCAGGTAGACAAGCTCCTCGGAGAGGAGACCAGTGGCGTCACCGCCGAGGCTGGTCAGGATGAGTACGCCAAGTCTTTGGATGAGCTTTTGGCTCAGCTTCCTGAGAAGTATCTCTCGGCCGATCCCGCGGCTCTTGGCTCTGAGGAGTTGACCGTCTTCCTCACTGGTGCGACCGGTTTCCTCGGCTCCTACCTGGTCAAGGACGTCCTTGACCGCACGGCCCGCACCGTCAAGCTGATTGCCCACGTCCGTGGTGTTAAAGACTCCACGGCGGCGCTCGAGCGTCTCCGTCGCTCTCTCCAGGGTTACGGCCTCTGGAAGGATGAGTGGACTGAAAGACTCAGCACCGTCGTCGGTGACTTGGCGAAGCCCAACCTTGGCATTGATGATGCCGATTGGGCGGATCTTGCTCAGAAGGTGGACGTTGTTATTCACAACGGCGCCACTGTTCACTGGGTCAAGCGCTACCATGATATGATGGCCGCCAACGTATTGTCCACCGTTGACGCCATGAAGCTTTGCAACGAGGGCAAGCCTAAGGCCTTCTGCTTCGTCAGCTCTACCAGTGTCCTTGACACGGACTACTACTTCAACCTGTCCGACAAGCAGACGAGCACCGGACGGGGTGCCATCATGGAGTCCGACGATATGGAGGGCAGCCGTACTGGTCTCGGAACTGGCTACGGTCAGACCAAGTGGGTCTCTGAGCAGCTTGTCCGCGAAGCCGGCAAGCGTGGCCTCCTTGGTTCCGTTGTCCGCCCTGGCTACATCTTGGGTGATGCCAACACCGGTGTCTGCAATGTCGATGATTTCTTGGTCCGCATGCTCAAGGGCTGCATTCAGATTTCCTCGCGTCCCCACATCGTTAACACTGTCAACGCCGTTCCCGTCAACCACGTCGCCCGCACCGTCGTGGCTGCCGCCCTCAACCCCATTCCCAGCGGCGTGCACGTCATCCATGTCACCGCCCATCCTCGTCTCCGCATGAACGAGTACCTCGCCATTTTGGAGTACTACGGCTACAAGACTCCCGAGACTAGCTACGAGGAGTGGAAGGCCGAGCTGGAGAAGTTCGTTTCTGCCGGTTCCTTGGTGAAGGATCAGGAGCAGCACGCTCTCATGCCCCTCTACCACTTTTGCATGAACGATCTTCCCGCCAACACTCGCGCCCCTGAGATGGACGACAGAAACGCCGTGGCTGTCCTGAAGGCTGATGCCGACAAGTGGACTGGCATTGATGACTCCACTGGTAGCGGTATCGGCAGGGAGGAGGTTGGCAAGTTCCTTGCTTACCTCTCTGAGATCAATTATGTCCCCAAGCCCACCGAGAGAGGTCGTTCTCTGCCCCAGATACAGCCTGAGGTTCTCAAGGCTTTGGCGGTTGGTGCTACCGGTGGTCGTGGTGGTGCTCACTAAG
>HF970748.1:208668-222122 GCA_000604205.2 Neurospora africana FGSC 1740
TGAAGCAAGAGAAGTGATGAGTGGATGGGAGCGGGATATATGGACTTACGATTTCTTTCTTAAGGGATATCAAATCATTGATCCTGCCAGTTTCTTGTCAGTTTTTGTCTGTGTATCTGTAAAATGGGAGTTCAATGCTGACCAAGAAACACTCCGGCACAACTCAACCCATATCGTCCTCATCTCCTTCAAATCATGAACCTTCTGTGGGATCTCGACGTCGATCATGAACCTGACCACTCGTTAGCATCAACATTCCATAACCATCCCATCTCGAAAAGAAGAAGGAAACCCCACTCAGCAAGCGCAAAATACGTCCCCCCACTCGAACTCCCCAGTCTATTTTCCGTGTACTCCTCCACGCCCGGCAACAACACCATCCGTTCCCCCTTTTCTTGTCCCTTCTCACCCGTCCCCTTTGACATTCCACCAGTGTACCTCTCCTCCACCGCACAAGCCCCAATATACAACTCCATCTCACCCATGAACCTCTTCAACTGTTGTTCCGACCAACTTTGTTTTAGGGCTCTCGCAGGTTCCGCAAAAAGCTTTGAGGGCTTGGTGGGTGGTGGTATAACCTGCGAGCGTTTCGAAGGGCGGGTGTGATAAAACCCGAGAAGGTGGCGGACGTATTCAAGTTCGCGGTGGGCGAGGGCCTGAGTGTTGGAGGACTCCATCTCGTCATCCCAGAGACAGGACCAGAGAACGTAGTGGATTATGGTGCGGAGGCGGGGGAGGGGGGAGGTTGGGAATGTTCTGTTGTTGACCTTTGTCAGTTATTATTGCTTTTGCTAGAAAAGGGGAGGAAAAGGTAGGTAGAGGTAAAGATAAACTCACAAGCAAGCAAAACCTGGGAAATCGCTCTTCCTGATCTTCGCCCTATCTTGGGCATCCGGAAACAGCTTCTCCATCTCCTCTTCGAACCAAAGCGTGAGCCCATCAAGTAAAGGGTTGACGGCCTTGGTCCAGCCGGGAAAGAGGTTCCGCATGTTGGGGAGACGGAGAGTCTTTCCTTTGAGTTTGGAGGTGAGGACGGTGGTAAGGTCAACAACGTCCATGTTATTGACGTTTGGTGGTGGTGGGAGGATTGCGCTCGGCATTTCTTCTTCTTTTTCTGGTTCAGATGAGCGTGACGACGGTGGTGATGATGATGGGTCAAGTAAAGTTGGGTTATTGTTGTATTGGAAGCCACCGATCGACGAAGGTTTGAATAAGAGGAAAATCGGAATAGGGATAAACAATAAGATACAAATCACCCTCCTTTTGGAGGCTAAAGAAACGGCTGGCTTGCTAGGCGTTGGAAGGCACTGGTTGGTATTGTTGAGTAGAGCGTTCAAAGACGAATAGAATGATATGTGGTACGTATGGAAAGGTAATATATTGGTAGAGATATCGATGAGTGATATACCTAAGTTCTTTTTCCTTCCGCTGGGGGTTCCCCTTTCTTACATACATTTTGGGCCATACGGAATTCCAGTGACAAACCGTTGATACCGTTGAATTGTCATTTTCCGCTCATTCCAATGGTATTTTGTTTGTCATGTACGTCAGTCGTGGAGTCCGGAATTAAGATCCGAAGTCAGAAGGCTTTTTCGACTTCTTTCTTCATTTCGACCCCATATAGTCGTCATATGACGAAACCGTTTAACGGCTGGAAACGTCTATTTTCCCTCATTGCAATGGTGGTAGGTATTACTTCGTACGACTGGCGTTGAGGCCGGATTCGACTACGAACTGTGAAAAGCACAGTATGTGTGTTGAAGGTGTAAATTGATGATTCGACAGAAGTATCAAGGGTAAGAAACTCGGGCGCGGTCGATGGCCAAATAGACTAGAGTGCGCGAGCATTATCTGATCTGCATAAGTGGGGATGCAACCGCAAGGTCGGGTCAAGCCCGACAAAGACATGTAATGACGCCAGTGATACCATTCCGGTGTCAGTTGAGGTCCAGGTTTTCTCCGGATTTTATTCAAGGATGATCCCTATGGCTAGCGGGCTTTCACTGAAATGTTATTCCAGTTATATATTTTATTTTTGTTGAGATGACCCAGAACGAGAGATCAAGGTCGATATATCTTTATTTTCTGTTCCACATGTCCACACGACACAACAACTACACTTTTCAAGCCTCCCTCCCCAGGACCCTGGGACCGCGTGTAAATCTTCAGCTTACATCTACTAAAACCCACTTCCCTCTCCCCCCCCTCTCAGCCACAGAAGGCGAAATGATTATCTTTCGACATTGTCCATCCGATCCGGCATCGTCAAAACGAACAAGAGTACGAGAGAGGGAGAGAGGGAGAGAGGGAGAGAGGGAGGGAGACCAATCGGCCTCTCCGAAGTAAACGAACTATCGGTCTAGTGTAGTGGCTGTGTTGTTGACGTGAAGAGTAGTTTCCTCAGCTTACACTTTTGACTAAGCTGAGTCTTGCATATTGATACCACACGACCCACAAGCTGAAACTCCAATCTTGATTCTTTGGGAAACGACGAGGTTTATAGAGATTTTCGTTATTGGCTCTCCACGATGATCCCAGCGGTGTAGTGGATGGATGGTTTTCACATGTTTGTCGTATTGGTCAGCATGTGCGAACACCTTATCGTGTTGGGTAGAAATCCTTCTAGAACGCCACAATTCGATTCTAGGTATTGTCCGAGACCGAAACTATTGAATCCTTAACTGTTGTCGTCCAACCGTCGAAGTGACAAGTCGTTCGCAACTGATCAGTAGCGAATCGATAGCGTCGTTCTGTCGATATGCCGAAGAGCCTATCCCGGAGCCGCCAAAAGGACTGAACGCCAAGCCCTCAGCAGGGTAGCGACCTCATTCTGGGGTCGTTATTCGTTCTGGGACTAGTATCAGAGATGAGGGAAGAGGCGAGACTGTGTGCTGTGTACGATTACTTCGGGCTCCGTATGGTACGTTTGGAGTCTAGACCTTGGAGGTTGTTGGTAGTATCCACATTGGGGCGAATGGACCGGTCGGGCGATTACCCGGGAGATGATTGAAAGGAAGGGGGCCTGTGGAGGAGAATAGACCCAGGAAAAGCTTGTAATTGGTTACCTGCCTCAGAACCATGTCGTCCAGAAAACCATCCAGTATTTGCGGCTGGAGAGAACATCAGGCATCGAGCATCTCGTCAAGAAAGGAGACGCTCACCAGCTTCCCATCCCGGGGATGACATATGAACTTCGCTTCTTCGTTTTCCAGCAGCAGCAGCAGCCTAATATATACAACGATGCCAGGCCAGCCACACCTTTCATCATAAACCGGGGGAAGATAACAACAATGTGGGCGCAAAAACAAGCAAAGGAATCAAATCCAGTTTTCGACATGCCCAGCTAAACTCCGTATGAACCGCATATAAACCAAGGTGAAAGATAAAAACTGTAGGTGAGGAGAACGTAGACCAATCATGACCCAAAAATCCGCTGAATTGTAAAAACCTTTGGGGGGAAAACGTGCGACAAGTGTCACGCGCGACAGACAACTTGGGGGTATCATCAGACCCAACAAGGTTTACTCATTTACATGGTGGGAATACCCTCGTACTCGGCGTAGCCAAGGGCAAGGTTCATGTTTTCTGTTGGTCTGGTTAGCAGAGGCACTCTGAGAAACTGGAGAGTATAGTAAACTTACGCAGGCACTGGGTAGCGGCACCCTTGAGGAGGTTGTCAATGGTAGCGCAGATGACGACGCGGCGGCCGGACTTGTCAACCTCGAAACCACCAATCTCAACACCGTGCTTGCCGCCGATGTTCTTAACGGAAGGAGCCTCGCCAACGACCTTGACGAGCTTCTCGCCAGCATAGCGGTCCTGGTACAGTTGACGGATGTCACGGGAAGTCATGCTCTTGTTGAGGGGGATGGAGATGGTGTGGTGGATACCGCGGAACCAGACAGCGACGTGGGGCATGAAGGCAATCTCGGCACCGAGCTGGGAGCTGACCTCACGCTCGTGAATGTGGCCGGTCAAACTGTAGGGGATGATGTTGTTGGTGAGGTTCTCAACATCGTTCTTGGGAGAAGGCTTGGTGCCAGCACCAGAGTAGCCAGAGACACCGAAGACGTGGGGCATGCCACCGAGGTGGGGAACCAGGGGAGAAATACCGAGCTGGGCGGCAGTAGCATAGCAGCCGGGGTTGGCGATCTGAGTAGCCTGGATGATGTTGCTGCGCTGGACAAGCTCAGGGAGACCGTAGGTCCACTTGTTGTCAAAACGGTAATCGGCAGAAAGATCGATAATGACGCTCTTGTGGCCGGAGGCCTTGCGACCCTCCCATACAGCCTCGACGAAGGGCTTGCAGACACCGTTGGGCAGAGCCATGACCCAGCAGTCAATCTCGCCACGCTTCTCCATGTCACGGACATCCTCAGGGCTGAGGTTCTCGTAGATAACCTCCTGCTTGTTGTAGCCCTCGAGCTTCTTGCCAGCGAGCTCACGAGAGGAGACATGGTGGAGCTCCATGTTGGGGTGGGAGTCGATGAGGCGGATCAGCTCCTGGCCGGTGTAACCACGAGCACCGATGAGGGCAACGCGGGCGGGACGGTCCATGGAGGCGTTCTGCTTGCCTACAGGGGGGTTGGGGTTGGTCTGGGTTAGGTAGCCCCTGCGGTTGGAGATGCGAAACTTGGGAAGGGCAGGGCGGCGAGCGAGAGTGGAGTAGCCGCGAACCTGCTGGGCAGCGGGTTTACTGGCAGCCTGGCGAAGACGAGACTCGAGGTTGGAGTTACCAAGCATGGCGCGGCCGTTCTCGGTGAAGTCCTTCATGAGCTTCACGATCTCGTCGCCGTTCTCAATGCCATACCAGAACATGACATCACCCTGGCGAGTGATGCTGCCGTCAGCCTTGTCGAAGAACCAGCCGAGGTTCTCGTCATCCTCCTTCACAGTCCAGACGAGGGACGGGTGCTCCTTCTTGAGGGCAGTGAAGATGTTGTCAGCAATGTTGGTCAGCCAGCCAGACTTGGTGATAGTAAGAGTGGCAAGGGTGGCCTGACGACCCTCGCTGGCGGGAAGGACAATGGCAAGGGCGTTCATGGAGCTGTCGAAGTAGGCCTTGAAGGGGTTCTCCTTGAGGAAGTCGAGGTACTTTTCAACGGTCTCCTTGGCATCGGGGCCCTCGCGATCGCGAATGAGGACAGACTTGAGAGCCTCAAGGTCCTTGAACTCAGAAAGGCTGGTGACGGCCTGGAGCTTGCTGCCACGGCGGATAAGGGTACCGGCACCGGAGTCGGTGAAAAGCTCCTTCTGGAGCTCCTCAGGATGGATGATGGCAACGCTGGTGGTCCGGGGTAGAGTGTCGAGGAGCTCCTTGATCTCCTTGATCTTGAGGCGGGTGCCATACTTGACCCAGGCCTGGGACATGAGGTGCTCGTACTCCTCGTCGAGGTTGATGGCGGAGATCTTCTGGCCACCAGCATCGAAGAGACCACCCTTCTCGGAGAGGTAGACAACCTTGAGGGGCTCAAGGGCACGGGCGAGCTCAGCAGCGGCGACATCAGCGTTGACGTTGAGAATCTGGCCGTCATCGGTCTCAGCCATGGAGGTGAGGATGGGGAGATAGCCGTTGCTAATGGCAGTCTCAATAGCCTGCTTGTTAACGCCGGTGACCTTGCCGACAAGGCCCCACTTCTCCTTGTTCAGGTAGTCGGCGCGGAACATGCCAGTGGTGAGGGGCTGGGCATGGACACCCATCTCCTCGAGCTTGTTGACGAGCTTGAGGTTCTCCTGGAGGAAGAGATCGCGGGCAACACGGAGGGTCTTGGCATCGGTCACACGGATACCCTCCTCGAACTGGGGCTCAACACCAGCATCCTCGAGGAGCCTGTTGAGCTGGGGGCCAGCGCCATGGACAATGACGGGGTAGAGACCGACAGTGTAGAGGAACTTGAGAGAGGCACAAAGCTCGTCGAGGTAGTCGGTCAAGATAGCGCCGCCGACCTTGATAACGGCGAAACGCTGGGAGGAGACCGAGGTGAAGAGAGAGAGGTACTGCTGGACCTCGCGCTTGGAACCGACCGAGGAGAGGGTCTGGACGATCATGCCCCGGGTGGTAAGATCGGTCGAGCGAGCGGCCGAGGTAGAGATCTGACGGCGAGCGGCGGCAGCGCGGGGGAGAGCACGAGCACTCTTGGGAACCCGGCGAACAACGCGACGGGCTCCGGCCCGGAGGGCAACAGCGCAAGCGGAGTACATGTTGAAAGACTTGTTTGTTTTCGGCGGCTCGTTAACTCGAGGAGGCTATCGAAGCGATCGGTCGACCGGTAGTGCGCTCGTCGGAGGATATGACGGACGGGGCTGGTGACTGGTATGGTGTTGTACCAATGAGTGAGTGACTAATAGGCTGGCTGCTCTGGATCGCAACTAGAAAGAATAAAAAAAAAACAAAAAAAAAACTCAATTGTCTGCTTGATTGGCGCGCAAAATACCAACCATTGACAGGCAAGGAACTGAAGAAAACAACGGAGAGGAGAGGAGAGGACCCTAAGCTGACTCCCGAATCCCTTGCCAAAGATCAATGGGTTTGGTATGATGATTTGTTCGGGAAGAAGGGGCCGGCGTTCGGGGTTGTTCAATGTTTTTTATTATGCAGTGACTTCAATCTACCCTGGCACTTTGGCCAAGTCCAGTCCCGTTAAGTGTGGATGGAGGAGGGGCAACTGAGAAAAAAAAAAAATTGCAACCACAACCGAAACCGCTCAGGGGGGTTGGTGAGGGGATGATGGTACGTACCTACCTGTAGATCGAGATGTTGAAGATGGCTACAAAATCATCACATCAACTGTCAATAATCTTGGGTTGAAAAGAAGAACATGAAGACAAGTAGCAAGCACCGAGGACAACCCCGGCGGCCCCCTGGTTATCTTTACACTCGACTGCCGTTGACATGATCTTATCAGATGGAAAGATGGCCTTCATTTCGTTGTTTAGGTACCCCATCTTCCCCCATCTCTCCTCCACATGTTGGTCGCCGAAACCGCAGTGTCTCCAGCGTCATGAAGCCAATGTTGGACCGCCAAGAGATGTCCAAGAGACATTGGGTGCAAGTGACACATTTACGAGCATCACTGTCGACAGCAAGATATGACACTTTTTCATGAAACTTTACGCGATGCGATTACCTTACCTTTGTTGCTGCTCTCTCCTCCCAACAGATTGCGAAAATAACTCTCAAGGTGCACACGGTTCGGAGTCACACCGAGGCTCCGTCGTATGATGCACCTTGGGACGCATTTCAGGCATTTTACAGCCCATGCCATGGCCCAGGGTGCAATGAGTGGACCTGCATCAACGACACCTGCATGGCAGCCGTTGCTCCGGCGTCGCTCGTCACCCCATCCCCGCACCCGACACGACGGAGGTTGCCATCCAGTGCCATACTCTGAACAAAGCATACACTACCCTGTAAGTGCGTGATGGGGAAAGGTAGAATTACTATTAGTAGGTGGATGGGTCATGATACCGTCTTGATTAGCCGTTCAAGAGTTGAGAAAAAGAAGAACGCCTCCTCGCCTTTCGTCTCGTAGATACACGGTGTGTGTGGTATAAGCGACGAACCTTTCCGCGCCGCCTCTAACAGGTCGTGTTGTTCCGGGCATCAGTCGAAGTCGTCACCAAGACCAAAGCCAGAGCCATCTCAACCAGCGAGGAGACCATGATAAAACCGCGGCGATAAAAACCAAAGAAAAAAAAGCAACCCAATACTCAATCCCAGTGAAGCACTATTCCCGTTCCCTGCGAATGCTGAAAAGCAAGCCAAATCCAGCTTCGTGCACTTCCTGACAACGTTTCTGTTTCACTCATCATAACCAAATCATTCACAAGCAGCTTAGCGCGTAGCAACGACTAGAAAGAGCGATGTCAGCAGACAGTTCTCGGTACACAAGGTTACGGTCAAAGTCAAACATACCTGCTGGGACAATGATGATTACGAGTAAGATGATGATGCCCACAATCAAGCAGATGCGCATCTTCATGTCCTGTTGAAATCAGTCAGTTAATGGAAAAGCCCTTCCGTACAGCGCAAGCAGCGAATTGTTCATACCTTCCACCACATCTTCTTGCGGACCTGGTTGGCACCACGACGGAAGCCCTGTGCACTAATAGCGAGGTCATCGGTCTTGGTTTGAAGGGCATCGATCCTCTCACCACGCTGAGAGACCTTGTTGATGTTCTCGCGCATCACTCCGACGGTGTCATCGATTTGCTATACTTCCGTCAGCAAAGTTACTAGAAATGGCTGCAGCATGCCATAAAGCCACAACGATCCGACTGTAATGCGGGGTAATCCGTATCCGTCTGCTTGTCCCAATGATACCGAATTTCCCATATTGTAGCTGTGTATGGCCTGTCGCAAACATATCCATAGTCTTGCGCTTTGACCGCCATATCCGGAGGAGACCGGGAACGCAACCAATCTTCCACCCCGATGCTCGTCAGGAAGCAAGCCGACCGCGTGTTCGTGCCATGCAATCCATCAAAACCCATTCAGATCCATCGACCCCGCCCGCATGCACAACTTTGGCCCATCATGTTCCCTCCCCGAGACGACTGTCAAAAGCTAGGCGTGGTATTGTTGACCAACTCTTGCGATTGTTTGACCTCGCGGAGATCAAGCAGACGGACGGCCCAAGCATTCCAGGGGTATCGTTCGTTTCCACGTTGCCAAAAAGTGCCATTAAAGGGGGGAAATAACCCACCTGTTGCAGTCTGGCGGTTCCCGAGTTGTTGCCAGCACCTTGTTGCCCGGCGGCGCCATGCTGGCCGCTGGGGATATAAGGGTCGTACGGAGCGTCGGACATTTTGTTGGAGGGTGGCTGAACACGAAATAGATCGGTTGCTGTCGATTGAGCTTCAAGCGCGAGCTCTGAAAAAGGAGGATGTGATGGTGTTGATGGTGTGCCGCGGGTTACGTTGCGAAAAGGATCGTGATTTCGCAGGACGTTGTAGGGAGGGGAGGTCGGGTTGTTGGAATGCAGAAGGTTGGCAATCGGGAAGGCTGGTGAGGTGGTCTGGAGGTTTTTGCGGAGGAGGGCGCAGGAACGAGGTCAGAGGACAGCCGGACGATTTGGTTTGAACTCAAGCGATTGCGTTGCCGCCAGCAAAGAAGAGGGCTAGGGTACGGGAGTGACTAACGACATTCGCAATAAACTTCATGCGCTGAGGTTAAGAGCTAAGGTACACAAGCACGAGCCACAATCCCTTTTACCTGTACCGTTTCCAAGGAAGCCCCACCAACAACCAGGAACTGGAACCCAGGCACGGCCTGGCTTCACGCCAACAAATGTTTCCCATGCGAACCTCTTGTTATCAGGGGCCTGGCCTACGTTCGAGAATTTTGCGCTTTGTTCTGCTTCGGTTCTATTGAGACGCAAAAGGAGACGCGGCTCGGTAGCTACCGAGTTGTCTTGATGTCCATTCTCTTTCAACTCACTCAGCTTCCACTTGGAAGCTTACGGGAACAGTGAACTGAGTGCCCACCAACAAGCACTCAGCCAGCCCCCCTCCCCCCATCAGCTTCACCCCTCAGTGGCTATGCAGCTTCTGGTGACGAAACAGACCAAGTTCAGGGTGCAGTGAGAAGTCGGTCATTCGTCCATCTGAAGAGTCGCACGTGAAAACGCACTAGCCACGCATTTTTTGGTATTTCCAACATGCACAAGAAAGATCTCGTAAGACTCAACGTTCTACCGCCTTGTGGTCTATAGAACCTACCCGAGAGACAAGTAAAGCTTGAGCTCGCTAGGTGATGACACGGTGAAGAGCCTGTCTTTCCCCTGAGTTCTCCTGACTACGATACTTCACCGACTGGGTAGAGCTTACACCTAACCGCATTGGCACGGTATCTTCTCCTTTGTCGGATCGGTTGTGTTGCAGCTGCGTTTCATCGACCGTCTACTATACATTCCTCATGATATCACTTATCTCGTACCTGGCCCCTCATTCTCAACGGTCGAAGATGCCCGACTTCACCGGCAAAAGCATCCATGGCATGCGGATGTTACGGCATCTTTCTCTCCAGTCCTCGGTCCACCTGAATGACCGGGACAGGCTGTTGACCGAAGCGAATGCCGTCCACCAGATACATGTTCGACGGTGTTTCTACGGAAACGGACAAAATGATATAAGCTGATGCCGTCCTGGACCCTTACCACTAACACCCAGTTTAGTGTAGCAAAATGTTGAAACAAATCGGGTAGGATTATCTGCAAGTCAGTCAGTCGGCCGCTTCCAGACTCCCACGAGAAACAACATGGGGTGAACTGCTGGACTCCAAAAGGGTTCACAAAATGGAGCCATCGCCGCCAGCACAAGGAATGGGGGTCCCGGTCTTGCCGGTTCAAGAGCGGCCCCTAATGCGCCCCGGCAGCTGGCGGGTATGATCGGCGTTACGTAACCGGACATGGGCGGCGTGGGCCACTAAAAATCCTCAAAGGCTCCAAAGCGCCGGTGCACCGGGGGCCGAACTTTTTGTCTCCGTTCCAGCTCCCCCACGGCAGTCATCCACCACCATCATCCGCATCCGCCACCCAAGATCCCCCGGCTTGTTTGCACCAGTTCACGATTGGTAGGGTTCCGGCAAGCTCAACACCAATACCTATCACACATCATGGCTTCACCGGTCCCGATCCAGCGTCTCCAGGCGCCTTTGCGGAGGTCTCTTGCGCGCGCCGCCGCCCTGTCGACTCGGTCATACGCCACCATCCCATCTGCCCCATCCAGCCAGCCGACATCGCAAGAGTCATCGCCAGCCGCATCCGCATCCGCGCCCGCAACCAAGCCGCGCCCGACCTACTTCAAGGACACCACTCTCGCTTCCCTCGACGATTTCATCGCAAACCAATCGTCAGCCGCTCCTCTCGCACCCAGCGAAGCCTACACCCTCCGCACAGCCGAAGTCGGACCCGCCGGCAAGAAGCGTACCATCACCCGCTTGCCTGAATGGCTCAAGACGCCCATCCCGAGTGCTGGCGCGAACCCCGAATTTGCCAAGATCAAGGCCGACCTGCGCGGTCTCAATCTTCACACAGTATGCGAGGAGGCTAGGTGTCCCAACATTGGCGAGTGCTGGGGCGGCTCCAACAAGGCCGCCGCGACGGCCACCATCATGCTCATGGGCGACACCTGCACCCGTGGCTGCCGCTTCTGCAGCGTCAAGACAAGCCGCAAGCCGCCCCCGCTGGATCCCCACGAACCCGAGAACACCGCTGAGGCTCTGGCCCGCTGGGGTCTTGGTTATGTTGTGCTGACGAGTGTGGACCGTGACGATTTGGCCGATGGAGGTGCCCGGCACTTTGCGGAGACGATTCGCCGCATCAAGCAAAAGAAGCCGACCCTGCTTGTTGAGGCCTTGACCGGTGACTTTGCTGGTGACTTGGACATGGTTAAGATTGTGGCGGAGAGCGGACTGGATGTGTATGCGCATAACGTTGAGACTGTTGAGAACTTGACGCCTTACGTGCGTGATCGCCGTGCCACATTCCGTCAGAGTTTGAAAGTGTTGGAACACGTTAAGAAGGTCCGGGGCAAGGAAGGCATTATCACCAAGACCAGTATCATGCTTGGTCTGGGTGAGACCGAGGCGGAGCTCTGGGACGCTTTGAGGGGTGAGTCATATCAATTGCGCCTGCCCATTTGATAGATGCTAACCATGGTGTTGCTTTGCAGAACTGAGGAAGGTCGATGTTGATGTCGTTACCTTCGGACAGTACATGCGCCCAACCAAGAGACATCTCGCGGTCGAGAAGTACATCACTCCCGATGAGTTCGAGCTCTGGAGGCAGCGTGCCCTTGACATGGGCTTCCTGTACTGCGCCAGTGGTCCTCTGGTCCGTTCTTCGTACAAGGCCGGCGAGGCTTTCATCGAGAACGTCTTGAGGAAGCGCTCCGGCGAGAAGGCTGTCTCTGAGGCTCTTGGTCAGGCGGTTGCCGCCGAGGAGGCGACTAGCGCCAAGTCCCCTTGAGGCAGCTTGTGTTAGATGTGGTTCGCAGAGCGTTTTTCAACATTTATAATCGGGATTTAGCGCTTTTATAGCTATCCTATGGCGGGTAAAATAACCGACGGATGACGGAGTGGTTATTTGGTACCTTGGGGGTCGCATGCGTTTTGGCGTTAGGGGAGAATCGTTCTTTCGGTTACCGTTCATTCATTTGCTGTGTCTGAGTATAATATTGTAACAACAGTAGTACACAGCGGGCATCGGGAGAGAGATCCCCATGTCCAAGAGGATGCATTATACAAACTCCCTCTGCCCACTAAAAAGCTTTTGAAGCACTCCTCATCGTGCGGTCACTCATACGGGGTATCTCACAACCCTGCGTATACTTTCTTGCCAACACCATGACCCGAGCCCATCTGGGTTTTGAAAAGAGTTTATTCGCCTCTGGGCGTACCGATACCATCTCCACCACAACAAACCTCCGGGTTCCTTGTAGCCATGCTCGCTTTTACCAAGAGGCCTTCTTCACACCCGGAATGTTACCCATCAGGGCGTTCATACGGAAATTGTACTGTTTGCGATCCAACAATGTTAGCAGGCCGCGCGCCTTTGCAGGTTTCCATCATTCCATCTGAAGCTCAACTCGTAACCCACCACCCCTTCTTTTGAAAATTCGATAGCGACGTACTCTTGTCATCTTGAAGTCCCTCAAGATACCTCGACTCTTTCCACCAAGGATACAGCGGTTCCGGATCTGCGTCGGCCTGGTGTAGGCGTGCATCTGGGTGAGCTGGAGCTGGGCGACGGCCCTGGTACGGGCAGGGAGGGTTGTGTTGCGGATGACGTAGCGCAGGGCTTGTCTGTATCAGAAAGCAAGAAGTCGTTAGATCATATTTTCTTGTCGTATTCGCAAATAAGGATCGCAAGGTGTAGGTAGGTACCTCTCCGGCTCGGCTTCCAAAAAGGCCTTGCGCTTGGAGTGGTCACGAAGAACCCGGACGTTGGTGAAGCACCCGAGGTCGAGCTTCTTGGCACGAAACATAGACATTTTGGCGGTTTAGGGTTCTGAGGTCAACGGGCGGATTGGGTCGGAGGTGGACGTCGATAACGGCGGATCGAGGCGCGAATTCGATGTCACAGGCACTGCAGTCGTTGCTTTCCTTCCGGCGTCGTCGCCCGCTAGCCGCAGTCACTCTCCCCGGCTCCCCCACGGCGGCCAGTGGCCTGTGCGTTTGCCGTCCAGCCCGCCGCGCGCGAAACGGCAAAATTCTGCCGGGCGGTGTTATTTTTCTCGCAGGTTGCAAGCGCCAAGCCAAGCAGCAACGAACAATTGTCAGGTCTGCCAGTCGTACACCAGCTGGAGGCCACTTTCCTACAGGGATCCACCCAAACTTGCACTTGTGCACAGGCCACATTGCAACCTATTTAAGACCGTCCTCCCCTCCCAGTTTTTTACCTGGTTTTTTTTTCCTTTTTCTTCTTTAGCTCTCTTTGCCTTTTGGCTTAGAT
>HF970748.1:253115-273061 GCA_000604205.2 Neurospora africana FGSC 1740
CTCTTCGAAGCGAGGGCGGGTTGACGGGAGTCACCTATAGGTATCGAGAGGAAAATTTTGTGTTGAGAGAGGGCTGAATCGGCTTAGGACTGGAATTGGGAAGGTCCGGAGTGGTAAGGGTGAAGTGGGAAGCAAGGTGCGTGTACATACAGGTAGTTGATGGCTCCATTCCACTTGTATCTAAGGCTCACCACTGGGTTGTCGTCGATGGATACACTACCTTAGGTATGTAGGCAGGTAGGTGAAACTGGACATCTAACACCTTCTTATTCCATGCAAAGACAATCACGACTCCATCATCTGTGGTGGTTAATAAGTAGAGGCTGGTAAGCAAAAGGTAGTGAAGCTTCGTATGGCGCATTCTTTGGCGCTCCTTCCTTAGACGGACGGACGGTCGGAGGGTATACAAGAAGGGGCAATAGAGAGAATGGAATGGGAAAGAGCGAGCAGGCAAACTTCTTGGGCGTCCCTGCCTCCTGCTCCCGCTTACAAAACACAGTTCGAACTCGAAAGTGTCTCTAACGGACTGTTCCTTCCCCGGGGAAGTATAAAAGTCAAAACCGCCATCAACCCCGCCAATTCAGCAAGAACTCCATGTCATTAAGCTCACAGTTCGAGGCTAGGCTTTTCAAATAGGTGTGGCATTCCCAACGCCTTATCTTCCAGGGGAGATCATATCACACTAGGTAAGGTAGTCTATTCTAGTAGCAACCCGTCACCCGTAACTGTAAGTCACCTGTCACAAAATTTGAACGGCTATGCAGGTCGCAAAAAGCCGAGGGTACCTTGTGGTCTGGGGGGGAAAGAGGGGGGGGGGCATGAATGGCTCGCACATCTGAGACATAGTTGAAGAATCGTGAGTGGGTGGGTGAACGAGGTGATGAGTGGTTGTGTAGTGAGTGGTATGTGGACGGTTGGTGAAGGGTTAGTAAATAGAGGTATGAGATAGAGAGAGTGTGTGTGCAGGGGGGAGGGGGGGTTGAGGAAGAAAACTGATGCCACGCTCACCCGTCTCACTCACTTTTCATTTGAGGTGAGATAGATCACACTTCACTGATTGTAAGATTCTTACTGTTTCACAAGCTTGAGCATGGGTTTGTTCATGTGCAGTTTATAGCGGATCTCCCTGATCTCCAGATTCGGTACATTTGTGACAGGGAAAGGATCAGATGTAACTTTGTTGTCCGGTCGGGACTTACCATGCTTCCTTCTAGCCGACTCGTCAGCCAGCCAGGTCGGCCTTTTCTTGTTCTCCCCCAGAGCGATAGAGGGGTAGGGTTATTATTGGTTGGTTGGTTGGTGGTGATGGTGGTGTTATGCGGCACTGGACCCTTTTCAATCTAGGTATCTGATATCCTTCCAAGTTATCCGCCGTAGAAGGAATGCTAGACATTGAGACAGAGAAAAAGAAAGTCCCCTATGGGGGTGCCATGGATGAGCGTCGGAGCTTTCCAGGCTTGCAGCTGACATAGTGCGCAATCACATTTTGATGACTGGAGTTTCAGCCCATTCTGCCCATGGAATGGCATGAAGCATGGCTCAACACAAGCGCATCACAATTTTTTTTTTGCCAGTCGGAACGCAGCAGCAAAGGAGAAGGCAAAAAGCAAAAGAGATTGACCATGGCACACAGTACACACACACGCGAATAAAAAAGAGCAAGAGGTTCTCAGTACATAGCATGCCGACCCGACCCGACCCGAGAGACAGATAGGAGTAAACAATCCCTCCCCCATCATCGCGACGACATAGCCGATCAAAGCAAGGTGAAAAAAAATGGAGTTTGATGATTCGTCTTATTTCTTTCTTTCTTTCCAAGGAAAGGGAAAGGATCTTTTGCTGTCGCTTCGTTCGGTAATCAATCAGAAAGATCTGTCTGTTTCAGCCCAGGAGCGGGATGCTGGGGTACCTGGCCTGGCACACTGGGTGGGCGGCGTCATCCACGCTCGCCATGCCATTCATTCATCGGCAACGCATGGATGGCTTCTCTCAGGGACCGCCGATGTCTGTCACCTTTAGTTCGGGTTGATCGGCGTACTCCGTGCAGGTATGATTTGGAGGAGTGTGATGACGGAATTATGTATGTTGGGTATTCTAATATTCCAGGCAGGCCCCGGAACAGGCTACAACTTGAGGTGAAGATCATGCTGCCGGTTTCAAAAGCCAAATCATAGCCGGTCTGCTGTACAATGTAAAAAGTGTATAGATTATACCTAGCAAACGCGTGAGGAAAGCCGAACACCACGGCGCTTCCATCGCTTCAACGCTGACAATACTGAGGTTGAAATTTGTACGTGCCACAATGCCTGGTCATGGTGGTAGTTTTGACCAACAGGCTTCGGTTCCGGACAGAATTGGTCAGCATGGGTAATAAGGAGTGAGGGTTACACGGCTACCCCCGTGGAATTATTGGGAGGCGCGAAGTAGGTAGTTTTGTGGAATATAGATTGTCGTACGGCCATGATTAGCAAGCCTGTGACGAGTGTTGGTGTACCTAGAGTTGGAAGCTTGAACCAAGGTAGGGAGAGAGAGCGATTTGGGGGAGGGAGGATTGCTGTATCTCAAAAAGGGGGAATCGGATGCATTATCTCCCACCGGTTTCAGGCATTGCACCGGGAAGCTACCCTGCGTTCCTCCATCATATCTATTCGGAACCCGCACATTAATTAGTTGCCTTGTATTCTGAAGGTGGGAAGGGGAGGAGAGGAGAGGAGAGGTGGGGTGACTGCCAAGTTATGTGCTCCAGCATTCTGCCATGTTGCCTTGCCATAGTTCAGGCCCGGCTTTCATTCTTCATTCTCAATAATGACATAGCTGAGGAGCGGGAGATTGGAGAGTGACTTTTTGGTGACGGTCCAGGCAAGGCATGCGCCAAAAGACCCAATCGCACATGATACAAAAACGCCAAGATGGGACATGGCCCTGTAACGATGCACACGAGCCGAGAAGACGGGAATGTGTGCGTATGGTCATTCGTTGTGTTTAAGGTGGGCGGGGAAATGGCTATGCCTTATAACTATAGCGCCAACTTGTTAGTCTTGTATAGCCGAATCGGCAAAGGAAAGGTTGTAGAATATGCCCAGATCTATATCATGACATAAAAGTGACGATACCTTCACCGGTTTTCATATCCGACCTTGATCGAACACACCAACTTTGCTTTCTCCCACCCGCGCTTCTCGGCGGCAGCGCAAAGCCCCGTGATGGTTATTGGACGTGCATAGTAGCACTTGAGCACGCAAACCGGATACAACCTCGTGAGATACTGTAGTGTATAGGTAGTCCTACTCCTACCCACCTTTCACCTCCAACCTCGGCCGCCCGTCGCAAGGCAACCTAGATGGGAGTGTAGGAGTGAGGGGAATATAAGGGAGCTATACCCTATACAGCACCAAGGCCGCGTCTTTGAGGGGCCTTGCCTTCGAGGGATGGTCAAGATGATGAAGATGAGCTTCCGCATCCTTCCGCGCTGCGCCGTGCCAAACGGGATGTGGCGTTTTTGGTGAGCCGTCACTCGTCGAATGGAATTGCATCTCGGCCAGTCTGGCGGCACTGGATTTCAAGTTTCGACAGCTCCCACGCCTCCCTGTCGTCCAGCCGTTTGCGTAATGGTGCTTCTATTCAGAAATGCTCATCGTCGATTTGGCTCGGTGGGAGTGAGGCTCAGAGAATTGAACAAAGACGGCAGATCCAGGGTGGCGACCACGAATCCGGCATGTCTTGACGACTGTATCCAGAATGGAAGTGTCGGTCGCCTGTGTAGCATCGAGAATCAATCATGAGGGGATGTGATGAGGTAGGTACCTACCTACCTAGTTGAGTTTGAGACGAACACCCGAACCGGCCGACCCGGACCTGTAGGTCCCCATTGAAAGTGAACACCAAGTGGAACCCACCATAGCCCTGGGTGCCCCGTGCGTTCTTACAGAGTAGGTAACTCTAGCTTCTACTTAGCGATGAATCTCTGACAAAAGACTCGTGATGCTCGTCCAGGATCCCCTTCCAGTCTCACGGCAACCCTTCTCTCTAACGGATATGCCCCTCTTGGGGAAAATGTAGAACATGCCATGTTTTCAACCAATGTTCCCCCCCCTGACCCGGCCCCCCGTCAACCCCTCGGGCCGCACATCATGATGTTTTCTTTTGAAGCAAACGCAACCCAAAAGGGGGCCCTTGTCGGCTTCAAACACGGTCCCTTTTGGCACTGCCCTACGGTATCCGTACTATCGAGGCCGACTGTGACGGAACTGCTGAATGAGGATGACCCGAACCACTATGGACAAAGTTCCTGCTGCATGGCGCTGGACCGCTGCCGCCAACATCTTCAGTCCTTCTCGACCTCTTCAGGGCATGTCCTCATCACGGCATCACGCACCACCCGTGGCCCCTGCTTAGTTGTACCGCGACGCCCCGATGTCACGCTGGAGTTTCGTCGCTTCTCGTTTTCGCCAGGCACTGCATTGCGTCCAGGAGAGTGCAATAACACTGTTCCACCATCAGCGTTCTCTTAAGTTTGTCCCACTTCAGAAACCCATGGGATGGGGGATTGTCGAGAGACCGCCTCGAAGGCCATCATCGACAATCATTTTGCTTAGAAGATTTCGCATTTGTCCGGATCTGCCTATGAAAGCCCGGTGGTCACTCTTCTGAATACCCCAGCTGCCACTTTCACCACTTCACTTAGAGAATAGGCCCATTCTTCCTGGCTTCTGCCTCTTGTTTCGCGCCAATTTGTACACATCCAGACATCCTTTCGAGGCTTTGAATTTCGTCGAGCTGCAGCGTCCTGCATTCGAGCATGCGCGCCATCGCTGGGAACCACACTCTGTGCGTTGCAGGTCACCTTGTTGCGGCCACTGATGGCCAGTCGAAGACCGAGAAACCCGCTCGAGCCCATCACCCATCCCCCATCCTCAGCGCCTCAGGCTCCCCCCTTGCCCTGCCCTTGGCTCATGGCCCAAGTCTCCACCACGCGGGCACTAACTCGCAGTCCCTCGCTAGTGTTCAGGAACAGCCAATGAAAACGTGACGGGGATGCTTGCCTTATTTAAAATATCACGTCTCGCCGACGAGTCCTGCGTACCTTGAACTTGAGTACGTACTGTGCAGAGGTAGTATGTAATTTTATTCCATTTTGTCGCGTCTCTTCTCAAGTTCCTCTCTCACGTCGCGTTCATCGTGACACTCCATAGACCTTGGATGACTTATGGATGGGTTGTGCGTATAAGTGTTGTTGTTCGAGTCTTGAGCGACACTGTCTCTCTGCAATCGACAGGTACGAGTTGGAGTCGCGTACGTGCTGTGCTGAATCTGGCCTAGCTCAGGTACTTCGTAAGGAGTACCGGTAGCTAACGTAAACTGTGTCTTTGGTCGAGGCTGCTTAGCTGCTTGGCTGCCCACGGGCGCCGCGCTTACCACCAAGAAAATCGGCTAGGAACCGTTAGTAGCCTCGCGCGCTCCGATTTAACACGCAATCCATCCTTTTTGGTGGATTATGCTGTAGTGTACATTGCTCCGATGTCTCTCGGTGGTGTAAGCCGCGGGCGAGGGGCCGAAAAGCTAAAAGCACACAGAATCTGGGAAGGTTCCCATTGAACGATCGAGTCACAAGGGAAGTGGGGACCCCGAGGGACCAAAAAGTCAAATGCAGGACACTGTTCACAATAAACCAATCAGCATCGCGTACAGAGTACGTAGCACCAACCAAAAGCTAAAAGCGAACCACAAATTCAAAAGCTCACCTCCCAGAAAAATCCTTGGGCCCAGGTCCAGATCGCGCCTGCCCACTCCCGGAGTCGTCGTCCCCTTCCCTTCCCTTTCCACCTGCACTTCCACTTTTTCCCTTCTGTTCTCATCCTGGCATCCTGGCACGCTCGCCCAGACATCACCCACAACTCACCCCCGGGAACTGTCTCGTCGACGCCCGCACTCGCGCACACACAAACCAACTGACAACGGTTCGCTCCCCTTTTGCCCATTTGCGACAGGCCACTCCATCCTGCACAAAGCTCTCCCCCATCCCACCTGCACACCACCTACACTACCTACCCAGACTTTGAACTTTCCTCCTCCAACCCCAGGCCAACTTTTTTTTTTTTTTCCCTCCCTCCCACCATCTGCACACTTACATCCACTCATTCATCACCTAATCCTCTAGCAAACTGCTCATTCCTGTCGCTTTGCACGTTACCTGGCTACCTCGTACCTGGGTTTTTACATCCGAGGCAGCCTTCGTATCTTCCATTTAGCACAACGAGAAACGAGCTGCCACCAAACAACCACAACCACTAGTTACTACCGCCCAACACAAGAGCGAGCAACAAGCAGACAGATTCTGGCCGTGCACCCCTCATCGTCATCACAACAACGAACCCTCACACAAAGCCCTCGCCTTGGCCGGGTATCCTTTCGCGTCTTGGTAAATAGGTAACCTACAGGTATGCTTGATTCCACCCCAGGCCTGGCCCCGTCGCCTGTTTCTGGTCACGTTTTCTTTGTCCTGTCCTCATCCTTACTGCCCACCTATCCCGGCCCCCCTGCTGCCGAACGGTGCATGCGAATACCTAGCACCTAGCACTTCCTTCAATCTCTCAAGCGAGCGAGTCAACACACACAAGCACAACGTATTCTAGAGGGTGTTGTACGCATACGTACGGACTGGATTCTAGCACGGTACCTGACACGCTCGACGTAGCCAGGCATCCTACTCCCCACAAGGTCGCCGGTCGCATCCACTCTGCGAACCCAATTCCTCCACTGCCAACCTGCCGCCGGCTCGTCGCCCATTCGATCAACCACGTCCGATCGTCGCCCCAGTCCGTCTCCGTTCTATTTGTAGCGACTCCAACCTGTACATGCACCAAACGCACCGCGAGGCATGAACGGGGATCATCGTCAGAACGTGAACGCTCCGGGCGTAACTTCCTCCGTCACCGTTAACGCCAACTCTTTCGCTTCCCTGGCCTCCAACCGCGCGAGCCCCTTCTCGTCCACCGCGACAACCAACACAATGGCCGCCCCATCCTACCTACCGCGACCTTCCGCCGCTCAGGCTGCCCAGGCCTTCAACAATAGACAAGGCATGACCTCTCCGGTCGGCTACTACACACCTGGCAAGCCCTTCGATCGCGACGCTGCCAAGTCTGTCGGAACCCCGTTCGCCGCGACGCCCTCGCCGACCTATTCTGTCGCCCGCATCCGCAAGTTGCCCGCCAACTTTACTGAAGACCAGCTGCGCCTCATGATGGCCCTCTCCAAGGATCTCGTCAAAGCCGAACTACTGCCCGCCGATATGTCGGACGATGCTGGTTTCCGCACCGCGATTCTCACATTCAAGACCTTGGAGGGCGCGCAAGAGACGAGGCAACTCCTGAATGGCAAGACGAACATGACCAACGACGCCGAAATGATTGTTGAAATCATTCAGTCCGATTCCGCTTCCTCAAGCACCAGATTCTCGATTGACACATCCGTCTCCGCCGCGACATCGGCAGTCACTTCGCCGACAGCGCTGACGGCGCCCTCCTCGAGACAAGTGTCGCGCTTCAATGGCACATTCCAATCTCTTGACCGAATGTCGCCGCCCCTTAATACTGCATACGGGTCCACTGAGTTGGGCAGCCCCGAAGCCACTGCGCACTACCAGAACCTCTTCTCGGCTCAATCGCCTATCGGAAACTACCTTACTGACGGTAGTCGCGCGACTGGCAAGACCTTGATCAACAACGATTCCGCAGACGATGACGAAACGGGTGAAATTCTCAAGGAAATCGGCGGCTTTGCTGAAGGCGGCCCCCAGCAACGTCGCTCCACCTCATCTCAGCTTCCCATCACGCGCATGGCAAACTTGTCGCTAAACACATCGGTTCCCACAACTATGCCGCAATCAATGTCGCACTATTCCCAGTCAAGCATGGGGGCCATGGGAGCGCATTCTGCTACCATGTCGCCTACTAACATGATGGGCGGGCCCGTCCCAATGATGCCCCATGCTCAGCCGTATCGGCAACACCCACCTGCGAATCCCGCGGACATGAACCCTCCTTGCAATACCCTCTATGTTGGCAATCTGCCCATCGACACCTCCGAGGAAGAGCTCAAGGCCGTTTTTTCCAAGGTGCGGGGATACAAACGCCTTTGTTACAGGACTAAGCACAATGGACCCATGTGCTTTGTTGAGTTCGAGGACGTCTCTTTTGCCACCAAGGCCCTAAACGAGCTCTATGGTCATACGCTCAGCAACAGCAGGAAGGGCGGCATGCGGCTGAGTTTCTCAAAGAACCCCCTGGGAGTTCGCACGGGTCAGGCGCCTGGCCAGAATGGCGCTGGACCCATGAACGGCATGAACGGTTTCCCCCACGGTCCCAGCACTGGTTTCACAACCGCAAGTGGACCTCCTCCGGGATTGTCTGCCCCTCCTGGTTTGGGCATGAACAGGTCGCTGTACTCGGGGTCACCTAACATGCTGAACAACGGACACAATCCGTATACCCCGCCCCCGTTCCCCACGACTCAGAGCCCTTGGGCTTCGAGCTTCAACGGCTCTTCGCAGCTGAACGGCAACTCTCAGGCGCAATTCCCGGCATACATGATGGGCAGATGATAATACGCATACGAACCTGGCGCCCTTGCCCTCCGGATGGCATTTTCAGATCTCTTCGTTATTTCCGATCTGTTGTCCTCGTTTTTCTGCGTATTTCAAGAAAAGGATATTTCACGTTTTGGGTTATTGCTGCACTTACACATCTTTTCTTCTCTGCCTCGCGCCGATCAATTGGACAAGAAAAGCGGCATGGACATGGGGTGTTGATTGGAGCTGGTAGGCGATGTTTGAGGCACAGTGGTTACGGCTTTGCATACGGCTGGCATCTTCGACATGGCATGCATTGGCGCATGGTGCGTGTGGACACATGAATGTTGCTTTTCGACATGGACACGATTTCCCTCTTAATTTATCGTCGTTGTTTTTTTCTTTTTTCTTTTGTTTTGCGTTTCACCCCAAAACGTCGGGAGTCGTAGAGGATTCCCTTTTTGCCGGAATTCCCCTGGTGCTTCCCCGATCTCCTTTTTGGTTTTTGTTCAGGGCGAGCGTCTCATGGCCTTCGACCATGATTCAAGGGCTGTTTTCGTGGCCACACCAGCGTGCGTGGAGTCTAGGGATTGGCATCGGCCTACGGCGTCACGATCGGTTTATCATCAGCATCCAAGGGAGAGAAACGAGCATGGGCGACTTGGACCCAAGAGGTCCGTAGGAGTTATTGTTATTTGGCTTGTGGCGTATCGCAACACATACAAACACACTGGCATTCATGCAGGCGGCTTGCGGTGCAAGAAAATACACACATAATGGTGCGGTCTTCCAAAACCAATCATTTCAACCACCTTTGTGTATTTACGGCGGCCCTCATACGCGGCGAAAGGAATTCAATCCCGGATCGTTTGATATCATATGGCACAAGAGAAGAAAACTACACATATCATATATGGGGCACGCATCTACAAACTGTGCTGAACACATCTCCGGGGTTTAACGGCAAAAGACTTGGGGGACATGGGATGAAATGATACCAACCTCTTTATACACATCAAACAGGAAAATGTTTTTGCATAAAATATCTTGTCGTTGGCTTCTGTTCTGGATGGGATTATATCCTTTTGGCGCTATGTTATGTTTATACCCCTTCTTCATCGCTTCTTTGAACAAGTTGCGGCAAACCTTCTTTCATCCGACACCGACAAACACATCTGCTTATCTTCCCGGTATGGCACGCGAACAACAAGAACATTCACGACAACCTCAGCCGGGTATCACCGGACCGAAACCCCCACAAACCTCTGTGGAGGGCATGACGTAGGCATACGGTGGTGGAGTTGATATTCCCCAGGATGGAAGGGAGCCACACTCTATATTAGATATCCTATATCCTTTTGCTGCTTACTTTTCTTCTCATGTTACCCCTGTTTCTCTTTTTTTCTCGTCTGCTGTGTTGTCAATCCGGCTATCATACCACTCTCCCCATCCTCTCTAGCCTTCAGTCTCTACTATAGCATTGTATGACGCTGTTTGCACTGGCAAAGGAAACCATTACTGTCAGAAATGCGCATTTCAAGAGTGAGAGATGGGGAGCGGACGGGAGACGAAGCCAGAGCATCTTGGAGGCCTATGACGACTGCGATTCGTCCATCAGAGGCGTGAATGGCAGAGGTGTCATGTCATGTTAGCGAATATTTTTTTTCACCTAGGTTCTGTTGGAGTGTGTTCATTAACGTCAGCCGGATCTTATCATACTTGGATATTTGTCATAACGGAGTTCGCGAATTGGCAAACAAATGACTTCAACGTCCCTGACTATAGCTATCCGACACGTTTATGTCCATTCATGAAGGTCAATGTTGCTAGCTAAGTGGTTTCTCGCGCGCAGAATGTCTGTAACCTTCTTGTACCGGTAGGGAAGAGGCGTTGATGTCTGGATATTTGTCACCAAAGGCTACTGTAATTAATTCCAAGACACAGCGCACTAGGAGGTGATGTTTGACGTTTAATTGACTCGATCTCCTGACTGTTCATTTCAGGACACTTCACATTTTATTGAGCTTCCACTGAGTTGTATTCCTCTCTATTCCTTCATCCACTTTTCACCTTGCCTCTCTCCCTTATTATTTATCCACCCCTCTTTTCACTGGCTTCTCACTATCCCCTCAATTTCGTCACATCGAAAGAGGGAGGAATGCTCTGCATTCAGTTATATGCTCCTTCCCGGCCAAGTCGGCAATTGCTTGGGTCTTTCATACCAACATCGTGCCTTCCTTTACAGGTGAAGATTAGGTTGACAATGATTGAGCAGGTGGAAGGTACGAGAAGTTACCAGGTGAAGAGAGCGCCTTTCCTATAAGCTCAGTACTTACACACCCCCAAATGTAATTATTCATTCCATACCTGTTCACCATGTCATGCGTTGTCAGTTTTAAGTCGCATTATGTATCATTAGCATCTGGCTGGCTGAAGAAGCCGTGCGTTATAGACCTCAAAAACGCTCTTTCATAGTATGGACAATCCGAAAATGGTGTTCTTTGTCCCCGCTCATCCTTCATCCTTCTTGTCCGTCCGGTCATCCGTCTGTTCGTCAATTTTTTTTCTCCGCCCTTTTTTTGCATAGATAGAGACTCTGAGTTGTACATATCCACCGAATCCCGAAGCCCCCTCAACTAAGAGACTAGTAAGTAGTCATCTCCACGAACCCACATACACACAAGAACTGTCCCAAGTGCCGCCGCCGTCGGCCATAATAGCCATAACACTAGAATCATCCTGACCAAAATTCATCTGTTGCAAGACAATTCATGATCACTTCACTTCCCTACATCACCCCATTCTTTGCCTTCGCCTTCGCCGCCTTTCGTCCACCTCCGCTCCGACTCAAAAAAATTCCCCACAAATCTTGTAGCGTCCCAACCCACCCCCTGACCGTCTTGACCATATTCAAAATCTTGACAAACCTATAAACGAAGACCTCCACCATCTCATAATCATGCGCATGCACCTCCCACACAGCACCAGGCGAACTCCTAATCCCCCGTCCACCCCCTTCCCCATCCCCATCTCCCAGCTCACCCTCGACCTCAGCATCCCCAACAGTGACAACCCGTCCCCCCACAACCCTCTGCCGGCCGCCAATAACCAACCCCCTCCCCACCACTTCCTCATCAGCCATCAACCTCGTCGCCGCATCCACAACATCCTCGATCTCCGCCTTCGGCCCGCCCGCCAACAGCGCCAGGGCGCGCCAGGGAACGAGGGGGGTATCGACAAAGTACGGACAAAGCACGTTGCACCTGATCCCTTTCGTCCAGGAGGTCGCCCTTAGCGAGCGGAAGAGACCAAGCACCCCATGCTTGGAGGCTGTGTACTCGGTTTGGCCGGCGAGGGGAGCGAGGCCGGCGATGGAGGAGACGAGGAGGAGGTGGCGGTCGCGGATTGGCTGGTTATTATCAATGGGATGAGAGCCGTCGAGATCGAGGCGGGAGACGCCCCCGTTGCGGGGAAGCCAGAAGAGAGCGAGATGGGTAGTGTACATGACGCCTGTCAGGTTAACGTTTAGGACGTTCAAGGGCGGTGGCGGGGGAGGGAGTGAGTCGGAGTCGAGACCGGAGGGGTTGTCGAAGACGCCGGGGGCGCCGGAGGCCACGTCCCCGTGCTCGCTGATGCCGGCGCCGGCTACGACGGCGTCGATCCCGCGGGTGGGACTGGCGCGGGCGGCCATTTTAAAGAGGGAGACTTGGTCTTCCCATTTGGTCACGTCGCAGTGCTGGTAGTAGTGGTGCTTGGAGGAGCCGGGGAGCGAGCGGAGCTCGGCGATAAGGTCCTCGCCGGCCGAGTCGTTCACGTCGCCGATGATGATGTGGGAGCCGTGTTTGGCCCACTTGCGGGCGAAGGCGGCACCGAAGCCGGATGCCCCGCCGGTGATCAGGATGGTTTTGCGGGCGAGAGACTTGGTGTCGTAAGGAGCCGTGACATCGACGGGTGATGATTGCTTGATAGTGTCAACAATTGACCAAGAGAGGTTGTCTGTTGTTATAGAGTTGTCCATAATTGTAGGCTTCTCTTCACTCTTTGGTGATAGGTAATGGTGTTCAACCTGGAAGTGGCTGGGTGAAGAGACAAACACAGACGGCAAATATGATTTCCTAATTGTTTGAAGACGTTGGGTAGAGGTCTTGTCTTTAATGCCAATTCAACAAGAACCTTACAAATCAAGCTATCCAATCAAGTTCCTGACACAAACCAGAAAAGGTTTAGATCTGACCCCCTCGTGGCCAGTTGTTGTGTGGGTAGTGTAGCAGTGGGATTGCAGGTATGTAAATGATCTTCATGGATCAATGGTCGTCGACAACCGAGGCAATTAGAGTGCTTAAAGCTTATGATCAATCGAAGTGGCTGAAGATCTGAAGAGCGTGTGACGAGTTGTGTTTTTTCTCAGTTCGATGATTGGCGTGGCGAAGAAAGTCAAGAGAGAAAAGGGGAAGAAAAAAAACAATGAGAACTTGACACGAGTAAGCTGACAAGATTTTAATGCTCAGTGCTCCACTTGGACTACAACGACTGAATCAAAAGAGGGGACGAAGAACAGGAAGTGGCTGTCAGCCTTTTGTGATCTGGTAATGAAGAGCAACCACACCAGGGACCCGAAAGTGATAACTTGAACACAAATAAAACGGTGGGCAAAGCTGAAGAGAGGGGAAAGATCATCTGCTCTTTTCAGCCTAACTAGTATTTTGCGCCATGTCAAGCCATCCTCCCAACATTGGTCTAACAAGGCGTCGAGGCACGTTACATGACAATATCAGTAGCAGTTGTCGTCCGCTCGTTTCCCTACATTTATAGAAGGGGTTGCGTCACTAGGCTTCATCCAAGGGTTAAAGTATTGGAAACCGCCAATACTGCATCTGTTCCCAATGGGACAAACATCGTGGACATGACATGGTGCGATAAAGAGGTGGTACCCATCCGCTTGACGGGGGGATCTCAGTGCTTTGAGCTGGACAGATAGTCTCCGTGACACTCGTCTGTTGAACAAACAAAGAGCATCGATATGAACCCCATGCCCATGCTTCGGACGTAGAGTGCAGGCGACATGACATCGTGCCCAGTTGGTGTTTCTCCAAGGGTGATGGTAAGGCAGCCGTCGTATTTCTTGAGCTCTCAGTCGGGTTGTTCACCGCTCGACCAGGCAAAATATAGGGTACGTAGGGCTGGGTGACAGAGTATGGGGGATCCCGTACACGTATCTTTGGTGGGGAAATATCCCAACAATCTGGGGCCCAATTCGAGGCCAACCTCATGGGGCATACGCTACCCATGCATATCCAGGACATATGATGTTTTTCCCTATCCACATCTGGTAAGCCACCAGAAAACGATCGTTGGCTGCGGGCGCTGTGCTGAATCTGGAGCGGACACTGACAAGCGGCTCGAGAGAGGAGGGCGGCTTGACAATAGGCGGGGAGTGTTGACGCTGTCGTGAGATCACAAGGAATGGATGGCCTGTAAAGTTGGATATTGATCACGACGGGGGACGTTGCTGTTGTGCTTCTGTCTCCCGTCGTTTCTATTGTGGGGAGCGCTGCGGACCTATAAAAGATGTCGTGTTAAAGCCGGTCATGGTAACACAACGTCGAACAGATGCAGCACACTTTCCAGAAAGCGAAGAGGTTGTTGCTGTGAGTGCAGTGCAGTGGTGATCACAGCTGTATGTGCGGCGCACTGTACGAACGATGTGCGACTCGATGCGTGCTCCTGAACCGTATGGAGTAAGAATGAGGGGAATATAGACAGAACGGAACAGTCCGTGACCTGTAAAAATGGAGCATGTGGACGGGTTCCAGCCCTACGGCCCGGGCGATACGTACCATACCGTACCGGGACAGACTCCAACGTTGGAGCTAAGACGCGGCCCTGGGAACACCCTGTCTTACGACCACTCGACCCTGATGGACACGGACGCTGCTTTGGCCCCGTTCCTGTCCCCTGAAAGCACACGCTTCAGTTGGAGCTCCCGTGCTTGGCCCCACACGAGTGCATCACAGCTCCGATCGCCGGAGTGTTGGAGGAACCCTGTGGCGGGGCGCCGAGCCGATGGCGACTCATTCGTGAGAGGCAACAAGAGAAAAAGTTGCGGAGCAGATCCCGCCTCTTCGTTCTCTGGAAAGACATTGACTCACCTTCCTATCTGAACCATTTTCCTGCCCAAGAACTTTCCTGCTTGATCCATTTCTTTTAAATCATATTGTCCTCTTAGTTTCCCAGCGCAGCGCGTCATCATGTCTCAATTTCCTACCAGAAACGTTGGTGAGTCTCTGCGACACCCCACCTTTTAAGGTTCCTCAAGGGTCACTTCAGCATGTGTTCAGCATGAGTCCCAGTCTGCAGACCGGAAGGATCCAGGCCGGCTCTCCGATTTACACACACGAAATAATACTGTACCGGCCCGAGCACTAACCGTTCCAATGCCGTCCCGCAGGTGTCTTGGGCTGCACCGGCTCCGTCGGCCAGCGCTTCATTCTGCTGCTCCAGAACCACCCCGTCCTAAAGCTCGTCGCCGTCGGCGCCTCCTCCCGCTCCGCTGGCAAGAAGTACCGCGATGCCGTCCGCTGGAAGCAATCCACCCCCATCTCCCCCGAGTTCGGTGACCTAGTCGTCCGCGAGTGCAAGGCCAGCGAATTCGCCGACTGCGACATCGTCTTCAGCGGTCTCGACAGCGATGTCGCCGGCGACGTCGAGAAGGAGTTCCAGCACGCCAACATTGCCGTCTTCTCCAACGCAAAGAACTACAGACGCGACCCCCTCGTGCCCCTCGTCGTCCCGACCGTCAACCTCAACCATCTCGACCTGATCCCCCACCAGCGCAAGACCCTCGGCCTCGACAAGGGCTTCCTGGTATGCAACAGCAACTGCGCCGTCATTGGCCTCGTCGCCCCCTTTGCCGCCCTCCAGGCGCGCTTCGGCAAGATCGATACCGTATCCGTCGTCACCATGCAGGCTGTCTCGGGTGCTGGATACCCCGGTGTCAGCAGCATGGACATCATTGACAATGTCGTGCCCTTCATTTCGGGCGAGGAGGACAAGCTGGAGACCGAGGCCCAGAAGATCCTGGGTTCTCTCAACGCCGACGCCACTGCCTTTGAGGACCAGAAGGAGCTCCGGGTGTCGGCAGCCTGCAACCGTGTTCCTGTCTTGGACGGCCACACCGCCTGCGTGTCGTTGCGCTTCGCCCAGCGCCCGCCCCCGTCCGCTGAGGAGGTCAAGGAGGCCTTGCGCAGCTATGTTTCTGATGCTCAGAAGCTGGGATGCCCCTCGGCCCCTGAGCCCCCTATCAAGGTCTTTGACGAGGCAGACAGGCCCCAGCCCCGTCTTGACCGTGATCTCTGCAAGGGATACACTGTCAGCGTTGGCCGCGTCAGAGAGGACGAGAGCGGTATCTTTGATATCAAGTTTGTTGCCCTGAGTCACAACAGTAAGTTGCCTTTATGCCCCGAATGCCTCAAAATTCTGCGCTAATACCTCTCCGTAGCTGTTATTGGAGCTGCTGGTTCCTCCATCCTTAACGCCGAGGCTGCCATTTTCAAGGGCCTCATCTAAGGCTAGGCAGGCTGTTTTATGAGTTTGGGGGAAAACATATGATCCTTTTGGGTTGCTTTTATGAAAGTATCAAAGTGATACACGTATGCATTCGGTTTCTTTTTGGAGTTCTCATGGGTGACCTTGGCGTGGAGCATTGATGCGAGCTTAACTTATGAACCAAAACTTTCAGAAATTCACCTTCGTGCTCTTCTCTCTCTTTCATATTCCATCCGGTGTCGTGCGGTTAGAGTGCGAGACACGCCGAAAAGTCTGATCCGTCCTATGGTCTCGTCTATGAGAATCGAACGAATGCACGTACCCGCTATCGCATGTTGTCCGTCCAAAGAGGCATGCTTGATGCAGCAGCCCGTCTTTGTTGAATGGCGGGAGAAGCTTTCATCGAACTGTTGACACTCCCAACGTCTGTTGTATGGGCATGGCAAAGGCCATGTCTTGGATTGCTTTTGCCTAACGAAGCAGGGGAATGCCAATCCACGGTCTCTTGCAGACGTTGGAGTCTTAGCTAGACGATGCGCAGGAACACTATCGTCATGGGACGTCTTTTTCGACGTTGTGAAACAGAAGAAGGCGGGAGAGACGAGACCGAGTCGTGGTGTTTTGGATACTGAGATCGAGCTGCCGAGAAAAACTCGATCCGTGGAGCATGGAAGCTTTTCAATACCCCTGGTTTCGAGCGGTTTCCGGGAGCTAGACCAGTCGGGTGGCCATATAACTCTCGAGGCAGCTAAGTTCTGGGAGATATTTGAACAGCCAGTTGATGTGGAGGTTCTCTACCACACGGCAGAGTTCGGGTCAACGCCAAGGCCAAGGATTACAAGGAAGTAGGCCAAACCAGCCATCAATATAACGGGTAGGTGCCTTTTTGACCCATCCCCACTCAGCTAATCGCCGTAAAGCAAGGGATGACGGATTGGATTTCGGAGCACATTTCGCGAGGGGGGGAGGATTGATCGCCGTCAAGGGTATCAGAAAGTGAGCCCTTCAGTTGTGTGGAAAGGCCGGGTGTAGATGGTCTGCCGTCGATTTAAAGGATCGTTGGTCCGCCCATCACTCGGGCCTTCCTCTCACCGCGATCAGGCAGGCCTCGGCCAAAGCCCCATATTGGTAGGGACGAAGCATGCTGAAACCGTGCGACCTTATGCGCTGCTGCCCTTTGGTATATTTCAAGGATGGTGCCCGATTTCGTATCGTTTTTCTTTTCCGCCGTGATGAAGTGCCGTTAGATGCAGGGCAAGAGCGGAAGGATGAAGATGCCTCGTTACCGACCCATGTTGTGGACGTTCTCGGTCAAACATGTGCTGAATACGAGTAAGAAAACGGTTGTGTTGGCGACTCGGCAGACATGGAACATGAAATTTCCGGTGTTGGTAACCAACAAGAAAGAGCAAGTTGGGAGCAGCACACCTGGGTGTGGTGCTTATGTTCTTGACAAAGTGAAATTGGTTCGTTGGGAGCTGAAGGGTTGAAAGGGAATGGATGGAACCTAGCTTAGCCAAGAGGGCATCACGAGTTCTCAGTCGTACCTCACTGCATCCTAGTAGCAGCGGCACGTTCACGGCACGCGAGGTGGGGCGTCATTCTGATAGTAGTGGAGCGCACTGAAGATGAAGCAGCAACAGCTCGACAGTGCACTGCACCTGCAGCTCAGGCGGTCCTGGTCCCTGTCAGAACCTTGTGAGCTTCCCCTGCCGCCTAGCCTGGAAGTGGTTCCAGTGTGTGGAGAATTAAATGAGGTGCAGCGGTGCACAAGCCGCCAACGCCATGGGGATCCATTCCCGTTCCACCAACCGTCAGGCCAACGACGGCATCTTGGCTTAACCCGCGCTTCATGATCCCTCCGTGCTCCTCCTGACCCCAACCACGACCCCGACCCTGAACGCGCGACTCTTGCATCTCGTCTATAACAGAAACAAAAAAGTTTATTTTGCTTTTTACTTAGCATTTTGGCGCCTCCTCGACAGAGACACGCCACTCCCATCACCACCGAATCTGTGCCCAGCGACCCAATACACCCGACAACATATTCGCAATGTCTCTAGGAGATGCGTCTGCACCAGCAACATCAACGACGCCAGACAGCGGCAGCCCGGTGACAGCAGCAGCGCCTGCGCCACCTACAGCACCAGAACCTAACGATGAGACCAAGTCGCATGTTCAAGATGTGCTTTCTTCAGAGGTCCGTTCAGACCGGACGAGTCACTTATCTTGACGCCGATCCAGTCGCTTACTTGTAGCTTTCCGAGAACAGATTGGCATCGCGACGATGCTCAACCGACTGAAACAGAGCATTGCGTCCGCAAAGGTACGAATACCGACTACGACGACCATACCTTATCTTTCAAATACTCCCTACCAACTGGGTAAGACACAGCAGTCAGTCTAATGAGGTTTCCATATAGGAATTCGCGACCTTCCTCAAAAAGCGCTCGGTACTCGAAGACGAACATGCAAACGGCCTCAGGAAACTCTGCAAAGCATCTCACGAGAGCTCATCCCGCTCGGAACACAGGGGCGGAACATTCGCCAAAGCCTATGAAGACATGATGACGATCCACGAGCGCATGGCCGAAAACGGGACCCAGTTCGCCATGTCCCTCCACCAGATGCACGAGGACCTATTGGAGCTTGCAGGGATTGCCGAGAAATCCAGGAAAGGCTGGAAGCAAAGCGGACTGACGGCTGAGCAACGAGTGGCCGACCTCGAGGCCGCTATGCGCAAGTCCAAGTCCAAGTACGATGCCTTAGCCGAGGAGTACGACCGAGCCCGCACCGGCGAGACCACTGGTCAACAAAAAGGCAAAATGTTCGGCTTCAAGGGTCCCAAGTCAGCTGCCCAGCATGAAGAAGACCTCTTACGAAAGGCCCAGGCCGCGGACCAGGATTACCAGGCCAAGGTCAACACCGTACAGACAGAACGTGGAGAGCTGATCAACAAGATACGGCCGGATACCATCAAGGCTCTTCAAGAGATTGTTAGAGAGTGTGACGCAGGCGTTGTCTTGCAAATGCAAAAGTTCGGTAAGTGCTTTGCTATTGATTCTCTTCCCAAGGCTTGATGCTGATGATGAGACCGGCAGCGTCCTTTAATGAGAAGCTCTTGCTCAGTAACGGCTTGAGCATTAGCCCTCTGAAACATGGTCCGGAAGCACGCAGTTTGCGCGAGTGTGTACAGGCGATCAACAACGACAAAGACCTGGATGAGTATCTCCTCAGCCAGTATCCGCGACTACCTCCGAGGACAGGGGAGCCCAAATATGAAAAGAACGCTGTAAGTCGTATCAAGCTTGTGATAATGCCATGGTCATCAAGGCTAACCCCCTGCTAGCTCCTGGACCCGGCAAATCGCACTACTACGACTCCATATGTACCACCGGGTGGCAGTCAACAGGCACCCACGCATTCCCGAGAATACGGGTCGATGAACTCGAGAACGGGGCCTTTGAACGATACTCCCACTGCGCCTCTGGGTCATCACTATGGCCAGAGCTCTTCCTCGATTCCGATTATCTCAGCTACCCAACAGTCCGAATCACAGCCTTCGCACGAACGTAGCTTCAGCCATGGGAACATTCTTAATCAGATGAGCACCCCTTTCAACCCTCAGTATAGTGATTCTCGGGGTGCGGCGACCCAGCAGGCCCAGGCCGCAAGCTCCAGGTATAATGGCGCCATTGGATCGATCTCGTCCTCGGGTCCTCCACAACTGGGAGCGCTACCATTCCAATACTCCCAGCCTCAATCACCACCATCTACAACCCAACAACCACCGCAACAGCCATCTCAGCCGCCACCACAACAACCACCCCAA
>HF970748.1:303000-322019 GCA_000604205.2 Neurospora africana FGSC 1740
AGTATATCACCAAAGAGTCCGAGGCCAAGCGAGCCAACGATGAGGCTTGGACCAAGTTTATCAACAAAGATCCTGAGGCCTAAGGAGCCAACAAGGAGACCTAGACTCAGATCATCAACTCTGAAACCAAGAGGTCTAGCGATGAATCTTGGACTCAGATCATCAACCCCATGACCAAGAGGGCCAACGATGAGGCCTGGACTCAGATTATCAACCCCATGACCAAGAGGGCCAACGATGAGGCCTGGACTCAGATTATCAACCAGTCCACCAACTGAGAGCATTCTGAAAGGATATGGATTCTTGTTTCCTGTATTTCGTTCTTGAGTATTGGGCTTCCCACTTAGTGAGGAGTCGGGCCTGTTGTTAAATAAGGTGTTAGCTTGATGAATTTCAGATATGATTTCGTTGACATCTGCTCAGTAAGCGACCATGATATTCCCGCTCGTCCTTACTCAGTAGCCACTCTTTAGAATCATGATATAGCAATGAGATATCTGTAAGCTGAAACCATCACCACCAAACTGCGAATAGCTGTCCTGTTGGCGATGCAATGAAGGCCTCCTGATACTCCGAGTCCGCCAAAAGACAGGCTGTTCCGAGTTCAAAAGCTCATAAGCTGTACCGTGTGCTTTAAAATGAGTGTCTTCCATTTCTGGTAGGTCCTTCATTGAATGGATGGAATTGTGTCAAATCGGTGCTTTGTTGTGGTGTTCGATGGCAGGTGACAAGGGATTTAGCGTCTCGTCGCCCTCAGGTGCCTCGGTAACTGGGGCGTCCCCGCTCTGGGGAAAACGTGGGGAAGCGGGCCCATCACCGTCAGGGGAACAGGGGCGCTAACGGTTTGAAGGAATGACGGAACACTGCCTTCACCACGAACGATAAAGTTCTCACTCCGTCCCCCTTTGCGCCGTGGGTTGTAGCTTCTTACTTTCCACTGCTTCTCACTGCCCTCGACCCGTCGACTATCCAGCCACTCTCCAGTCCGAAGATACCCGTACCGACTTTCTACAATGGCCCCCAAGCAGAAGAAGCCATGCTACGTCCTCGGCGTGGGCATGACCAAGTTCATCAAACCCAGAGGCAAGGTCGACTATACCGAGCTTGGATTCGAGGCCGGTGTTAAGGCCATGCTCGATGCCCAGATCTCCTATGACGACGTTGAGCAAGGTATCGCCTGCTACTGCTACGGCGACTCGACATGCGGTCAGCGCGTCTTCTACCAGTTCGGCATGACCCAGATCCCCATCTACAACGTCAACAACAACTGCTCGACTGGCTCGACAGGTCTGGCCATGGGCCGCAACTTTATCTCCAGCGGCGCCGCGGACTGTGTGTTGGTAGTAGGCTTCGAGAAGATGCAGGCTGGTAGCTTGCAGAGCCATTTCAACGATAGAGAGAACCCTCTTGGAACGACGTATAAGATGATGGCCACCACCAGGGGAGTTACCAAGGCACCTGGTGCCGCTCAGATGTTCGGCAATGCCGGCCGAGAGTATATGGAGAAGTAGGCCAAATCTAATATGGTATCAGCATGATGTTGCACAAAAGGCATGATGACTGACCTTGTTCCTTCTCTCATAGGTATGGCGCCAAGCCCGAGGACTTTGCCGAGATCGCTCGCATCAACCACGCCCACTCCGTCAACAACCCATACTCGCAATTTCGAGACGTATACACCCTCGACCAGATTATGCAGTCACCCAAGGTCCACGAGCCATTGACGAAGCTCCAGTGCTGTCCAACATCCGATGGTGGAGCGGCGGCAGTATTGGTTTCGCAAGAGTTCCTGGACGCTCGCCCACACCTCAAGGACCAGGCCATTCTCATTGCCGGACAATGCATGGCCACCGATGCGCCCAGCCTGTTCTCCAAGAGCTCCATCGACTTGATGGGCCGTGAGATGACCCAACACGCCGCGCGCGTTGCCATGAAGGAGGCTGGTGTCAAGCCCAGTGACTTTGCTGTGTGCGAGCTGCATGACTGCTTCAGCGCCAACGAGATGATCTTGATTGACGCTTTGGGTCTTTCCGAGCCAGGCAAGGCGCACCAATTTGTGCGCGCCGGTAACATCACATATGGCGGCAAGGTCGTCGTCAACCCCAGTGGAGGTCTCATCTCCAAGGGCCACCCTCTAGGCGCCACTGGTATCGCTCAGTGCGCCGAGTTGGTATGGCACCTTCGTGGATGGGCCAACAACCGCAATGTGCCTCACACCAAGTACGCGCTCCAGCACAACCTTGGACTTGGCGGTGCCGCTGTCGTCACCGTCTACAAGCGCGCTGACGGCAAGGAGGCGCCGGTTATTGACTCGGCGACGGTTGGAAAGCTCAACAAGCTGGGCTACAATCCGGCGGTCGAGGCCAAGGGCTTTACGGCGGAGCAGGTCAAGGCTGTTCGCAGCAAGGAGAAGGTGAATGAGTGGGCATTGCAAGATACCCTGACCAAGGTCGAGGCTCGCTTCTAAGTTGCGTGTCTGTTTGCAGCATATAGTTAATAATACACCAATTTGTTAAATACAATCTTGTGGTCAGACCATGCAAAGCGCAGAAGACATACCGGTTTGACTGACTAGATGACTTGAGGTTTTGTTTTCGTTGGAATTATGGAGGTAAAAGCAACGAGAATGGAAGAAGACTGGTCAAGTGTAGGGTAACGAGGGAAATGGAAGTCACGCAAGGGTCTCCTGCCTCTTTTCCCCGGGAATCTAGTTCGCACCTTCCCATGTAAGACTTTTAGACCTCGCTAAGCACCGACGCTACAGTATGCCTGAACAACGAATTCGTCTTTTGGCTCAAACCCACTACAGCCATCCAACAACTTGTTTGTGTTTGACGAGACACAGCCAATCTCCATGTGCGATCAGAAAAATAAAATATTGACCGCAGTGGACCACGATGTTCCACGGAATATGGATGCTGCGAACGAGACTGACATTTCCTGCATTCCTTCTCCTCTGAACCATGCTGCCGGGACCATTGAGTCAAAGGTGCATTTTGTAGAGAAATAGATACCATCATGTTGCGACCAATCGTCTGTTCAGTCGCGATGCTTCGTGTTGAGCTGACATAGTCCCCTCACTCCCGTACCATTTTGAAGCTTACGGTCAGTCCCTTACGATGAGTCTCGGCATCGCGACTGGCGGATCCTCATGAGAAGAAACACGACTTGTGAGGACAGAAGCCTTGTGTCGAATAAAGTAGTTAGACGTTTTCCCGAGGAGTTGGGATCAATGTAGGCATGGTCGGCCCCTTGCTTCGAGAGCTTGTCAACGGCATTATAGTTTTGTTTGGTTCATTGACTGGTGACTCAATGTCATGTCTTGCAGTGTCATATCCGTCACTGTCCCGTCTGTCTGGGTACTTGCACATGTCAGTCAGCAGCACCTATTTTCTAAGAAAACATTCAACCGTCTTGTTTCCATCAGCGGAAAGATTCCGCGCGTGGGACGGCCCGCCACATACACATACTCAAGCTGAAATTTGTGCATGGTGGAAAAGGGGTGACATTTCATCTCGAATGTCCGCGTGCCAAGCAGCTGGGACGAGTCAAGACGGAAAAGAAATCAGAAGCTTGTGAAAAGAGATGATGTTAGAACCGTAAAGTCTCGAGATTTTTTTGGGCCGACTTCCAGCGAGCCTCAAAACAAGGGTTGAAAGAGATCACCCTCGGATCGAGTGCCGATCGAGTGCCGGCCAAGAAACCCGTCGGGTGATAGATTGGTAAAAAAAAAAAAAAAAAAAGGTGCAAGGTTTTCCAGCCGAGGAAGAGGCGATGTACCGTCATTAGCTGCCCAGGCGTCTGGGTCCTGAGCCGCAATTGTGTCGGGTGTGCTTATAGCTTGTGTATGGTGTCATGCGAGTTGCCGACTCTTCATCTGATGGTGTTGAAAGAATTTGAATTTTGAGTGTCGTTCATTAACACCCCAAATTTGTGAGGCGCAAGTTGACCGTGACGTGAGGTGTGCTTTGTTCCTGGGCTCATGATCGACCCTATCACTTTGGCGGTACCTGTGCATATCAGCCTCATGGCAGCTTGAACCGAGACCTGCAGGCTTCCACCAGTGCTAAGACACATGGTAGAGTGATATCTGCGTCCAATTGTCTGGCACCTTCACAATCTTCGTCTCACTCAAGATAACGGGCACTCGCCTGATGGAGCATGCACGAAACCGTCTTGTGCAAGGACGATATCTGCTCGGTCAACAGTTGGACATGGATGCTGTGCTGTGAGACCGCGGAAGATGGAAGATGTAGGAGGTTTGTTTGGGTAACGTCTGCCCCTGTTTCCACTTGGTATGTATCACCTTTGAAACTCTGTGATGCTTTACAGTGGACACAGTCAACGACGAGGGGAGATACAGGTTGTTGTTGTTGTTATTGTAAAGTGTATAAGAGTCGCAAACCGGAGATACACGGCTTCGAACTTGATATTTCTTTCTGTTTTCTGTGGCTTGCATATGTATGATAAAACCGATGGTCGATTGTCATTGCTCCGGGTTAACAAGGTACGAGCCAGCAACAGCTCGGAGCCGGCTGCCAAAGTCGCAAAAAGAAAGAAAAACTGGAAGTTGGTCATCTCGTCGCTTCCGTGTTCTCTTTGACATGTGAAAGTGGCATGACACAGGGCCACCCCTGACAACCAATCACCGCCAATCCTCTAATGGGTTAGCGCTTTCTTTGACGGTGGACCCCTTGGATCCACGCGGAAGGCACACCCGCAACCCAAAAATGCCATCCCTTGTCGTCTGTGAAATGTTTCCGAAACTGAAATCTTCCACGATTTTTTTTTTCAAAGGGGTCGACTTTGGCTCTTCGATTGGACCTCACGGTGCACGTGTCGGCCTCTACAATGCGAGTCAATGTCCAAAGCTGAAGCTCGTTGGTCTGGGCTCTGTAAGGCCTTTGTGAAGGACCAACTGAAAAGCTTACCACAGCGCCCTCGACTACAGTTGATGCTGCGAGGCAACACTGCGTGCTGCATCGATTACTTGCATTGCTGGCTGTAGTCGAGCCTGACGCCCCGCTGAGCGAGGCAACCTTGGTAGAATTGAGTGGATGTCGTCAATCGTGAGCGTGAAATTGCTTCCGGTGCAGCCGAGGAGCTTGATATTTCCGAATTATTCATTTTCAAAGTGAAGATCATCAACCGTTGAGAAGGCGAAATTGAAGTTGTGCAACCGAGAACTTCATCCTCCAAACTTGGCGGGTTACAACCTCCTACGGATGATGATTGACCGGCAGCAACGGGTAGAGATGGCGTGGCGTGGGGGGTGTGAGGGTCATTCTTCCCATTCGTTCCGAGCCTCACCGGTTGTTACACAAGATGATTGCTTTGAGTACGAGTCCATGGTACACTAGGAGGGGAAACCGCGTCCGAAGCCTCAGACTTGGAAACAGGAAGAACCCCGCCTGGAATATGCATGTCATTTATCTCGTTGTTCCTGAAAATCTTCCTTATCTTTTACACCACCACGACAATGGAAGCTACCTGTACCTCTAGTATCTCGATTCAGGAGTGCATTGTGTTAAAGGAGCCTCCTCTGAGAGATTGATGTCACGAAATGATAAGAGATTTCACGTGCCTTTTGTTTCACTCGCTGAAATCAAGTTGTCAACTGTTCAAGTCTACTGCAAGTGTTGGGCATCTCCATCTTGTCGAGTTTGCCTTTGACGGCCTCGGTCGCCTCCGGGGCTCATTCTCTGGTTGTACGACATCCAGGCAATTCCATCGGCTGTTTTCCTCCAAGGTGACTGAAATGGATCAATCAAACCCCGGTGGTGATCCTGACATGAGGGTGATGTTTACATGTATTACACCACAATACCAGGGATGGATGCTATGGCTTTCAATGTTTTGGCTTGTGAGCTTTCACATGTCAGAAGAAGGGGTTGCCACTTTCTCCCTCCCTTCGTTTTTGACTGGCTGGCAGCGCTTGCTTGACAGTCTGGGCAGGCCGGGGCTGTTGGCCCGACGTTAACGCATGCAGGCATGCAGCCTTGAAAGCGAAGGGGCCCCACCAGTCTTATCAGGGCACTTCGAGTGTTCGGTTCGTCGAAAGAAAGAACAGGGGTCGAGAGGTCTGTTCAATGTGTTCAAGCCCACTTTGGGCATCCACACTTTGGACTTCACTTCGTGTTTTTGACGCACCAAGGTTTGGATTCGGTCATGGAAGACGAGAGCGGTTCTGTGTCACTGCTGAACGAACCACAAGTACCTGCCGTGTATCGCTCAAAGATATCGGCGAGGAGGCAAACTCGCTCCGACTGGAGTCGGTTTCCAAGCCGTAGCTGGGCCTTAACATTGGAGATGCCATCTCTACAGTATTTGCTCCCCGCATGGACTCCCGCAGCTGGAGACATGATTTGCGTCAGATCATGGCAGGTTTTGGACAAGCTCTCTTTCATGTGCGTCTACCAAGTCTGAGCAAGGTACAAGCGGACACCATGACGAGGGAGGGATGTCCTGAGGGTTACCCGTTAGGGAGGTCCGTTAGGGAGGTACCTCGAGCCAACCGACGGCTCAGCTTCTTCCATCGCGAGTTCCCAAGCTTCCTAATAGTGTTCATAACTACTCGCAATAGCCCCATGCTGGTGGCGTGCATCGGCTGGGCTGCCAATCCGTGAGGTTTCACCGGAGTGGAAAGACGTCTTTCACTCCCCTCCACCCCCTCTCCTTCCTCTTGACACAGGCAGTTGCCATTTTCAAATTCTGTCTCCTTCTTCCAACCCGTCTTGCCATTCTTCTTGCATCATTTCTCCCACTTCTGGTCTCGACAGTCCCGAACTCCGATACCACCTCATCTTGTTTAAAAGACCCTTCCGATCTCACGCTCGGTTCTACCCTTCCCTCTATCCTCTCTGGAAATCATACAAATTGTAGAGTCCGCCCGTCTCGCCTATTCTCAAATCCTGATCCTTCATTCTTCCTTCGTGGCACTGTACTCTCCAGCATCTAACATGACTCACCAGAAGAAGACCAAGATGTCCAACAGCAGCAGGCAGGTTAACGGCGATGTTGCCCACAACTCCGCGGTCATCGAGGTAAGCTCATGATGGCCCCCGTCATCCCTTGTGTGCTCCATGACCAAAGCTAACATGTCGACAGCACTTGCTTAGATACCCCATCGTCGAGTCCAGCATCTCGACTGTGAAGGCCAACCCCTACGGCCAAAGACTCCTCGAGGTTACCGAGAAGGTGTACCAGACCTTTGGAGCTCCCTTCCTCGGCTACCTCCAGGGCCCATACCAATACGTCTCCCCATACGTCCATAAGGCAGACGACTTGGGCGACAAGACGCTGTCGAAGCTCGATGAGAAGTTCCCTATTGTCAAGAAGCCGACAGATGAGCTCGTCCACGACGCCCAGTCCATCATCCAGTTCCCCATCCGCCTTGGCCAGAGCGGCAAGGAGCACGTCCTCAGCACCTACAACACCGAGCTCGAGAAGGTCGGCGGTAAGGGCTTGACCGCTTATTACAAGGCTGCTCTCACCACTGCTCTCACTATCGGCACCGAGACCTACGCTACTGCCGCCAGCTTCCTCAACACCCAGAAGGAGAACGCCAAGCAGCAGACGGCCAACGGCACGGCCAACAACTAGAGGCTGGCCAGAACACCGTCGCTGGCTAACCAAGAGTCGACTGCGTTACACCGTTCGGATATGGTGACTTCCCAAGAGATGGTCGACCCAGCTGGCAACGATACCACGCCCCGGGCAGTTGAGAGCTCACCACTTCTCGTCTTGCTTTGGGACATGGCCTTTAGTTCTTGCGACTGATACGACTGCGAAGGTGTTTCTTTGGATTGATGACGCAGTCATACACTACACAAAAGTCTCTCACCTCTACACTGATGCCGTAGGCGGGATTGAAGGTTCGCTGAGGATGTGAACATGGGGTTGAAGCATACGAAAAGCATGCTTGACAAACAAACATACAGGAATAACGGATGATATCACTTTTGGGGGGGTAAATGGGTGCAATTGGGTTTCTTATATTTTCATCATGGCCATTGTTTAGACGTCGAGTTCTCTTTACCCTTCGGATTTTTGCGTTGTCGGCTTGGCGTGGGTTGCGTACTGGTGGAATAAAAGAAGAAGGAAAGATGATGCTGATACCAGGGAGGTGCAACTTGCAAGTGCGTGGCTCTGAGCGCTTGATAGCTTCCTAGCTGATACCACAAGCCAGGTGTTATTATTTGCATTACCGCGGCTGTCAATAAAGAAGTCAAAACCATTGCAGAAGCTCTCATTTGTGACTTGTTTTATGGTGAAATCGATGCATGAACACTGCACTGTCGTTATGCTCTGCTGGGCAGCCGCGTCCAAGGCGAGGCCGAGGTTAAGATTCTTGGACCACACGTCACTTGGGCGGCGCAGAGAAGTTTTGTACTTGGCCTCCTTTCTGATGCTGACCACAACTTCGGCCTCTCTCGTGATAGCGTCAGTCGGGAGTGCCAGCGCACAATTGGTGGTGACATGGTCAAAGCTTTTCCAATTCCACGGCCATTGGATTTGGGAATGATGACCGACTTTGACGTAAGCTACTACGCTAACCGTATCAGGAAAGGCGCCTCTGTGTACTTCCCCTTCGAGCCCCACCACAGCTCTCGGCTGTTTCCAAGAGCTTTGTAATCATTCAGCGTCGAGGGGCATCATTTTTGTTGTGTTTGCCAAATTGACTGCGATGGGCGCATTGTCGAGTCCACGTCCAAGAGATCAGTGGCGGGAAGCGAATGAGCAAGCAATTGGAGAGAACTGACCGATCTGGCATGGGCGGAAGTTTCATGACAGTTCTATATGATATTGACAATTCTAGACCCTTTTCCTGGGTACCGACTGACTACTCTTCTCACCTTGATTTCCAGTTGCTTACGTTGACGTTGATAATCGTTTAGACCATCTTTTCGTGAGCAACAAAAGTCACAAGTGGACGCAAAGTCAAAGTCGAAGGGCCAGACCCAGCATCTGGATTCGATCCCTATAAGTATCCTTACTTGCAACTCCTAGGTCATGAAGAACTTCTTTCTGGTCACCATCATTTCCATCTTTGTTGGAATCTGTTCCATCTTCCTACTGCGCATCGACCTTCTACAAGCAGCCACAGACCTCAACAACATCTCTACACTCACAAACCAACTGCTCAACTACACCAAAATCAATATCAACACCTACTTCGCAACCCAAAAACCCTCAGATATCTCTACATCAAACCCAACAACCATAATTATCACAACCCCAACCGCAAACATGTCCGTCCCCCGCCTAATCCGCAAAATCTTCCTCGCCACCGAACAGGCGGAAGGCGCCGGCGCTCGCGTCCGTCGCTCCATCGGCACCCCTCAGCTCCGGAACTTCTCCCCCTTCCTGATGCTCGACCACTTCTCCATCCGTCCCGGCGCCGGCTTCCCCGACCACCCCCACCGTGGTCAAGAAACCATCACCTATCTACTTCAAGGTGGAGTCGACCACGAGGATTTCGCCGGCAACAAGGGCACCATCGAAGCTGGCGACCTGCAGTTCATGACTGCGGGAAGGGGAATCATGCATGCGGAGATGCCGCGCCAAAACCCGGATGGGAGCGCGAATGTGGGGTTGCAGCTCTGGGTGGACTTGCCGAAGGAGTTGAAATCGTGTGAGCCGCGGTATAGGGATTTGAAAGCGGAGGAGGTTCCCACGGTGGAGGCTGATGAGGGACGGGTGAATATCAAGGTGATCAGTGGCAAGAGTCACGGGGTGGATAGTGTCAAGGACCTGGCGTACACGCCCGTGTGGATTCTGGATGTGGAGGTGAAGCCGGGCGGCAAAGTGGTGCAGGAGGTACCGGAAGGGTGGAATGCTTTTGCTTATACTTTGGAGGGTACCACCATCTTCAGTTCTGGCAAGGAAGGAGAGAAGAGGACGGTGGAGCAGTACCACAATGTGGTGTTTGAACCGCAGGGTGAGGCTGTTTATGCGGAGGTGGATGCGGGCGCGGAGAAGCCAGGGAGGTTTGTCTTGATTGCGGGAACACCGCTCGATCAGAAGGTGGTGCAGTATGGCCCGTTTGTGGTGACTAGTCAGGAGGAGGTGTATCAGGCCTTTATGGATTATCAGACGCATTCGAATGGGTTTGAGAAGGCGGAGGGGTGGAGGAGCGAGATTGGAAAGTCGATGAGGCATTGAGGGGGGAAAACGGGGAGTTGAGATACCAGTTTGTTTTTTGTTTGTTATAGAAATAGGTCAACAGGAGTAGGGTTGGTTGGGAAGAATAGGTTATGATGCGTTTTCTGAACTTTGTTTGGTCCAGTTGCTATGATGCTATATCCGAGGTGTTCGACCAGGTTCGTACTTTGACTTTTAAACTACGTCTCCGAGGCTCTAAAATGGAACATCGAGCTTGACCACAACATAGCCACTCGACACTGACGACAAATCTCAGTAGTTATACAAAAAGACAGCTTTATTGTAAATGTAAATAGGTATCCCAAACCAAGCCATGCTCAACCGAGCAACCCAAATTCGTTCGTATGCCGAATGCAATCCCTCCACACCGCCTGCTTTCTCTTGTTCTATTTCGTATCGTATGTTCTTCCGACCACCATGTTGGGCGTGGTGTTACCCCCAATGTCTTCCCCATGCGTGTATCATTCCCGTCTGCATCCCCTTACTCGTCCTTACGATCATAAGTGTATTCACGAATCTGGTTCCCATTTTTGTCCAACATCACGCAGTTGTTGACAGCCTTGCCAGTCTTCTTAATTGTCTGGTAGATCTTTTCGTAGAGGAGAGGGGACTCGTCATCGACGGTGACGTTGGCGATTTGGTCATTGAGGAGGACTGTGTGGGATAGGATATTTGTTTCGTTTTCTGGTTATTGTCAGTTATGCATGCTTCTTTGGGATTGAGCGGCGGACCGAACAATTCGGGATATGTTTAGAAGGAGAGCTTGGGTGGACATGGACGAAGACAACGAACCTTCGAGTTTCTTGAGGACGCGCTCAATGGCGCCGGAGCAGCCCCCGCAGCTCATGACGACGTTGAACTTGTAGGTCACCGGGTTCGAGTCGGACATTTTTGACGGGTTTGTTGGGTTTGTAATATTAAGGTTCAGGTGTAGGTAATCGAAGATGTTCAGATGACAGTTGTCAAGGTGCAAGTTGCGATGCGGGGCAGTTGAAATGTGTAACGGTACAGTAGGTGTTCGCGGATCGCGGGAATAGGGAGTGGGGAGGGGCAGCACTTTAAATTGAAGCTCCGCGACAGCAATGAGCCAAAACGGGAGAAGCGGAACTCGGAACTACCTCAGAAACGACGACTTCAGGGATATGTACCGGCAAAAAATGAGAACAGGTTGCAAATTAAAACGCAATCACTAATAGGGAAGGAAAGGAACAGAAACATCATTATTAATCTGCTCACTACATAACCTCGTGCTCACTGTCAGAAGGTACCGCTACGCCGCTCTGTTCTCAGATGATGGTATCAGGGGCTCCGTGTCAACCGCAGATCTCCTAAGGAGGGATTCATGTTGCTTGGTGAGACCGACGTTGCGCGATGGCGTCAGTCAGATTTCGCACTGTCCTGTTCTTGCTGCAAGTTCCACGTTAAAGGAAGCTTTCACAGTGCCGCGCATACTGTAGCGCTCATGTCTCCGCCCGCCACGCGTTTAACAACTCTCGGTGTACTAACCGAACTGAAGCGGCGGACTGGCTGCCGCACTTGGAAGCTTGAAACTTGCTCACCGAGACTGTCTCATGTCTTCTGATCCTGGATATTCTTGATCGGCTCAAACCGAACACAAAGTCACAACTACTTGTGCTGCTCCTTTGGTTATTGCCCGTTGCCGTTTATGCGCCGTAGAATGCTGGAGGTTCAGGGGTTTCGGTCTAATGCCGTCCGAGACAGGTACATAGTGGTTCACGACATGTTTTGAGGTGGTCCTGCACTGAATGTGAAAGGCCGATAGTTCTATCAGCGTTTGCCTCGTAGAGACAGCCACTTCGCTCTAGTTATTTCGCTACTACACTGTCCAAAACGGCAGTCTTCCGAAAATCCATTTCCCCTTTCCCCTAATGATCCTCTCCGGAGCAACATCTACCTCCGAGCAGCCTCCTCATCATCGCTATCCTCCGCATCCTCAACCGTCGCCCTCCTGTTGGGTGTGCCACCCGGTCCAAACTCCAACTCGAGCTCAGGATCAAGCTGGTCCTCATACCAGTGATCCTCGCCATCAAAGTCATCATCACCCCATCCCTCATCGAAATCATCTTCCCACCCCCCAGGCATGACATCACCTCTCTGAGCACCTTCACCTCCTTCCGCGACGCCTCCTGCTCCGCCTGTCCATCCTTGTCCGGTCAAAACATCCACTATCCTCCGCCACACCCCGCGCTGCTCCTCGTCGGCTTCAGGATCGTCGATTCTGGCACGAGCATCATCCACCACGGCGCGGAGCTGGTCTTCGTTCATGCGGGCTCTAGCCATCTGCAGCGCAACTTGCGCCTGTTCATGCAACCTCGTCTGCCTATGTTCGCCATCGCCCTCGGAAATGCTCCATGGCATCTTCTGTGTCGGGCTGGAAAAGATGTTGTCCTCCTTCGGGGGCGGGAGAGGGTCAAAGTCAAAGTTGGGAGACGCGGTGTGCAGGATCTTGCGCGGGACGGCCGACATGAGCTCGGGTGTGTTGTCCAGATAGACGAAGCGGGCTGTAGCGAGTGAGACGACCGGGCTGGGAGGCAGGCCAAAGAAGTCCACCTTACGAGCCGCGTTGGCGGCCTCGGTCAGGAGGGAGGTCGCGGCGGGATTGTTCCAGATGTCCTTGGCTAGATGGACGTAGAGCTTGGTGTGTAGCGCTTCCTCGTCGTCCCGGGGCTGGACACCCCAAACGGAGCGTGGGGTATCGATGTTGAGAGCGCTGAAGAGGGCGCAGAAAAGCCAGGGGAGTCTCTCAATGCTTTCAATGGCAGCAGCGCGCGCTCCGGCGTTATCCTTCAGTTGAAGCTTGGCCAAGGGGAGGGTAGCCTTGACGTAGCGACCAATGCCCACGTTGGCAATTAGGGGTGAGTTGCACAATTCAATGAACCACTTGGCCTCGTATGCGCGGATAGCCAGAACGTGGATCCAGTTCAGTACGCCATAGGGGTCGTCATGGTTGACACTGAGGACGAACTTGGCCCATTCCAGAGCCGTGCGGTAGGTTCCCTTGAGGACCAAGTTCTTGATCTGGTTATAGCCAGCCAAGAAGAACTGCCTGTTTTCGGGTCGGTTGAAGTCCAGTCTTGCGGTGCCATCTCCCAACCGCTTGCGAAAGTCGCTCAGACTGACCCTGCCAAAAGTAAATAGGGCTCTCTCGATGAGGTCGTGGGCTAGGTACGAGTTCTGGTCTTGGTGGGCAACCTTGCTCACTTGGATGAGCGACGAGACGTGGTAAGGGTACCTGGATAGGAAGTAGACGAGTTGCATGGGATCGTACATCTGAACGAGGCCGTAAAAGTTGCCCTCGAGCGCGTCGTATGTCTTGTCATGGGCAAAAGCGAACTCGGCGACACCAGGCTCACCCTCGCAGGACTCGGTGACACGCACCATCTTAAGACCGCGAGTAGAGTCTCTAGGCCACGTCTTCTTCCCCTCAATAAAGGGGTTCGTGCGCAACACAGTCTCAAACATGCTCCTCTTGCCTAGCCGCTGCTGAACTGCTGGCGGGACCGAGAGGAAGGTCTCGAGGTCAACATTCTGCCGAGCAGCTCCTCTTTGCTGTTGACGGCTGTTAGCCTCAGCAGCCTGTTCCGCTCGTGCTGCCTCAATGGCACTGCCAAACAGCTTCCGCATCTCGTTAATAGCCTTGAGATGCTGAAAGTTGACGCGCAAGAGCTCGTTGATTTGACTGGTCGACTTGGAAGTATTGGAAGTGGCTGTGTCTGAGACAGGATTCTTGTTGTCCTTGAGATTGAGCTCCTCAAGAACGCGATCTATCTCATCCAGATCATCTTCTTCCTCCTTTTCCGCCGCAGGTGATTCGGTCTTCTTGCCCTTCTTCTTCTTCTTTTTGGACTTTTTGCTCTTCTTGGCGGGGGCTACCGGTTCTGGGATGTCCTCGACTTCTTGGGTTTCCTCCTCGGTGTCTTGATCGTCATCGTCATCGTCCCCCCCTCCAAGAGCGGCAAAGCCTGCAAAAGCATTGGGCTTGGGCTTGGTGACAATTGGCTCGTCCTCGGATTCGTCATGTTCCCGATCTGCTTCGTTCTGCAGTCTAAGAAGCTCCTGCTGCTTCTGCAGCTTTCGCATTTGCCGTGTCGCCATGCTGCAATATGAGAATGCTTTTCAAAATGAGATGATGAAGTTGCTGGACTGTGGCCGCGGGGCAAAACCGAAGGCTTAATAACCCCACCAAGCCGAGAAGGGCCTTAATAATGCGACTACCGGGGTGAGTGACTTTAGTTGGCACGCGTTGAACAATGGTGGAAGGTGAGCAACGCCTGGGTTCCGTTCGTCAAACGGCTATCCTTCATTGAATTCGCTGGTGTAATCGAGTTGCTGCTTGTCTTTCCAGAAAGTTTATCAAAAGAATGAAAGTTGGAGTGGCCGATGGAGTCATCTCGGCTTCCCGAGCACTGGAATAAAAGTGGGCCTGCCAAGCACCGTGATGCGCTCTCCTCGGCTCTCTTTGCAGGAGCTTCCCATTGCATAGAGGTACATATGCAGAGGTATGTACAGAGATGCATCGATCGATAATATCAGATGGCCAGCTGTTCCTCTAATGTCTTGGGCTTTGCTATTTGTTGACGACATGATACTAGAATTAACAAGTGGTTTCAGTCCACGGCATTGCGGCTTGGATTGAAGTTTCGAGCGATGGACCAAGCAGAGGCAACAAGGCCAGGTCACATGTAGCAGATGGCAGGTTACGGGGTGCTTCAAGCTTCCGACAACCGTGACCACTCTTGTACTATGCATACCGCATGGTTCAAATGTTATTTTGCAGCCGAGTTTTATCGAATATATCAGACTTAGAATCACATATATATATATCATACAGAGCTCGATAACGAGGTGGTCTCAGGATCACAAAACACGACGTCTAGCGCAAACAAACAATACTCATTTCAACAGCGTGCTACCACTGTCGAGAGTCATTATTCCATACGAATGACAACAAATGGCAGCTGACAGGACTCTGGCTAGCATTGGCACTGACGAGAGCTGGTAGTATATCAGACGGGACTCGGGAGCGAGGCATTCACTCAGCTCGTCACCAACCCGAACTGAGAACATCATAAGGTTCCTGTCCGGCCCCCGCTATTTCAGCCTCCCGCCCTCCATCGTGGCGGTGCACGGATGCCGGAGAACAGACGCCGAAGCTGCCCAGAGTGGTGACGACGGGCGCAATGTGGGGTCACAACACCACGAAACAAGGAGGCTGAACTCGGTGAGTTTTCGCTGGTTGGTTGCCTTTTTTACCTCGTTCCCTCCCGCCAATCCTTCCCTTTCTTTCTTCTTCCTCCTTCCTCCATGCGAACTATGAAACCCCCGCCATGACAACTCTGCGCACACTTTCCTGTCGTCTTCTTTTACTCCCTTTCCACGTCTAAGATCCGCGGTCTTTAATTCTTTTTTTTCCTCAATTTCGACTCGGTTTCGGTTTTCTTCTTTTCACCGCACATCACACGCGCATACTGCATTTAACGCTGTTGCAGCCAGCGCGCTTTGTCAATGTCTGAATTTCTTGGGTATGTTGGCCACTTCCTCCCCCCGCCATCACCTGAAGGTGCTAGCCACCCTCCTCACTCTCCTCTCACCCCCGAGAATGCCGCCTTTGCTAACAGCTCGCGCCTCATTCAGCTCTCGGATATCCTTGATATCGAGGAGCGACATCCGGTAGGCTCTAGCCTCTGCATCCTGCTAGGCTTGGCAGCCCCGCTGACCGTCATTTCAGCTATGTCGGTACCTTGCACAACATCAACTCGGAGGAGTCTACCGTCTCCCTAGAGAACGTCCGCTCATTCGGAACAGAAGGTCGCAAGCACAATCCCGATGAGGAAGTGCCCGCTTCCGATCAGGTCTACGAGTATATCGTTTTCCGCGGCAGCGATGTGAAGGATCTCCGCATTGAAGAGGGGCCTTCGGCTCCCAAGGAGAACAAGCCTCCGGTGCCTGATGATCCCGCTATCCTCGGCGTAAGTCTCCATTCCCGCCATTCACTCCACCTACCAAGCCCACATCATGATGAAATATTTCCGGATGTAAAATTTTACTTTTGTCTGAAAAGCGCAAAAAACAATGTTGAGATTTCCGTTGCCTTCCTTCTGATCTGTGGTTCAACCATACCCTTTCACCCTCATCACACCGGCTTCCACAGTTGCTAACATGGAATGCTTAGGCTCGTCCTCGTCAGGCCAATGTCGCTCCTGGCCCTCCTGGACCTCCGGGCCCACCCGGTCCTGTACCCCCGGGGCCCATCGGTGCTCCCGGCCACCAAGGCCCGCCGCCGCCTCCTGGCGCCCCTGGCTTCGGTTACTATCCTCCTCACATGGGTGGCTGGGGCCGCGCTGGTGCTCCTCCCAATGCGTTCGGCGGCATGCCGTATCCCCCTCCTCCCGGGTGGTTCCCTCCTGGTCAGGAGTTCCCCATGGGCCACGGTCCCGGTCCGTGGAACAACTACCCCTACCCGCCTGGTCCTGGTGTCGCTCCGGCTGGCGTTCCGGGCCAGGGAGGTCGCCAGTCTGCAAATCAGACCCCGAGCAACCAGGCTCCTGGTCCAAAGCCTGCGCCCATTGGTCCCGCGGGTGACAAGAAGCCATCTACGCCATCTCAGCCTCAGCAGCAACCCCAGCAGCATGAGCTGTCTGCCGATGTACCCAAGTCGTTTGGTCAGCAGCCTGCTGCCGGCGCTCCCTCTTTGCCAAATGACTCAAAGCCTACTGCCGAAGAGGTTAAGGCCACTGCTGCGTCTCTGAACAATGCTGCTCCTGCTGGTCCTTCCTCCCAACAGAAGACCATCCCTACAGGTCCCAAGGGCAACACCACTCGTCCCACCCAGATTCTTCCTGCTGTCCCCCTTCCCGCTGCCCTTACTGCGAGACCCATTCAGCCGACGGCTGGATCTGCCAAGCCTGCCGGTGAGATTGGAAGCGGACCGATGAGCGCGGCCCAGTTGCGTGACGCAACTCAGCAGGCTAGAGCGGCCGTCGCTGTTGCCATGGCTAATATGGTCAAGCTGGATGGCCAAGTCGCTACTCAGCAGCAAGTAACCGCCGCTGCTGTTGACAATCTCACTAAGCGGGTTAACGAGATGAACGTCAACGCTGCTGCGACTGCTTCTGGCCCTCGCGCCCCATTGACCCATAACGCCCCCACTGCGAACCGCGGCGGTCGGGCTCGTGGTCCTCGTCCGGCGAAGGTTGAAGTCCCTGACTCTGACTTTGACTTCGAGTCCTCTAATGCCAAGTTCAACAAGCAAGAAATTGTCAAGGAGGCCATCGCTGGTTCTCCCCTTGGTGAGGAGCCGGCAGTTGAATCGGCTGCTCCGGAAGCTGTTGCCGATGTCTCTGGTATTGCTCAGCAAGCTTACAACAAGAGCAAGTCATTCTTTGACAACATCTCAAGTGAGGCCAAGGACAGAGCTGAGAACAATGGCCAGAAGCCGGGTGGTCGTGAGTGGCGCGGAGAGGAACAACGCAGGAACATCGAGACCTTCGGTCAAGGCAGTGTTGATGGTGGCTACCGTGGCTATCGCGGTGGCAGAGGTCGTGGTCGCGGTGGTCGCGGCCGTGGCTTCCGTGGTGGCAGAGGTGCGAGCAACGGCTTCCCTCGCCGTGATGCGCCGGCCGCTGCACAGTAATTTCGCTTTTCGTGACTTGCCCAATATTTGACGGGCTCTGTGGCGCTGTGAACGAACATTTTCCTTTTTCGAAGCCTCTAGGTTTGGGACTGAGCATGATTTTTTTATTGAACGGAGGCAAAGGCTTGTAGCCCGGAGTTTCATTGGGAGTTGTGGCATGATGCTATGAATTGGGACGACCCAGGGCAGGCGATATAGCGAGAGTGATTTTCCAGATTCTAATCAAAGGGATAGCGGGGAGTGTGCAGCACTCTCGCTGAGACTGGCCGCAGCACGGCCATCGCCGCTACACCGCGCAACGTCTTTTACCCTCCAGCCATCACAGCATGGGGGATGATAATTACTGGATAGATGCGACCAGAGGCATCATCTACGTTGATTGGTATTTTATTATGCACACAAATCAACAACAGCATGGTCTGTATGGGAAGGGTTTGTTTGCCCTCGTGATGGAAGCGCAGCGGGACTGGAGTTGGACAGACAGAGGCAAACAGCTGCCCTACAGACACATGAAACCGATGAATTCGGAGAACATGGCCATCAGGTTGACTTCAAGGAAGCCTTTGCTGCGCCGGAATAATCAAAGCCATCAAACCCTCTCTACCTCACCAACTCGTGCAATCAATTCGCCCTCTTTATAATGCAAAACTTGAGGCCATATTATGTCTTGGTGCAGATTTGCCGCCTTTTCTTAGACATAGCATCATACGTTGTAGTATTTTAAATGAAGTCACAACCACTTCCTCCTGATCCTCATGATATCCCCTCTGGCATAAACTGCATTGGTCGATTGTCCAAGTCAACGTGTATCCAACTTCTAATCGTAGTCGTGTCTCGGTTGTCCAGTTTCTGCCAATGACGCTGGGAAGACAACTTGACTATATTGAGATCTTTCCTTGGTCAAACCGCTAACTGGTTATGATGTTGTTTCTTTATCGATTGACCCAGGCTTCGGATATTCAATGAACTTCACGGGAAGCCGTACGTGTCCTGCTGTTGTCCATCATCTTCTACAACGGTGGCGAGTGAACACAACGCTATATGAAATATCACTCGGAGTGAAGTGTAATAACGTCCATATTGGTTCATGGTTCACCGATGTTATCTTGTCCAGTTTCTACTCATCTTTTGCGAAGACAGCTCCAGACAGGTAGGTTAGGTTTGGGCTACTTCAGTCTTTAAAACCGATTTTTTTTTTTTT
>HF970749.1:1277-11650 GCA_000604205.2 Neurospora africana FGSC 1740
TAAAAAAAATTCGTTATCGATTTCGTCTCGTGTCATGGTATTGTTCCTGTGTAGGGATGGGGACTTAGTTCTCTACCATGTTATCCCCCTCTTTTAGAAACTCGTCGAAAGGAAATAGAAACGTCATTGTCGTGGTCGTTATCATCACCTCCTGTTCTCCCATCGCCTCCGCCGACATCCTCTATCGGCTTCGCCTGCTCCGGCGGCTTCCTTGAATCCCGATCATTGGCCGCATTCGCCTTGACCGTGGTCTTCCCCGAAATTGCAGCCGTTCTGACCCTCTGGCTCAGCGGCAGGGTGTACTTTAGCACACCCTTGATGATGAGTTGGAAGTCATCCGCTATGATACGCTCCCATCTCTCGGTTCCACCTACTGTTACGTTGCCGGGGTTCTTGAGACGGACTTCACCCATAGATGTGGACAGGCCCTGGTGGAAGAAAGAGCCCTCAAAAGTAAGAGCGCTGTTGAAGCCCGTGATGGTGCCGAGGCGCATATTGGGAGATGATTCCTCGGGGGGTTGGTCGTTTGGTGGGTCGTCTAGGATCTTGACCAAATCTCCTAATTTGCCTATTCGTACCTCTTCCTCGTTGCTCTCCAGAGGCGGCATGTCACCAGGGTGAGCCCGATACCATTCCGAGTCGGTACCAGCATGCGGTGACTTGGCAAAAACCTCGATATCCGCCGCATCCACCACCACAACCACCACGTTGGGGTTCTTCGCCCTAATCGTCAGGTCGAGCATCAACTCCTGCTCGCTCGCCACCACATGATCCATCGATATCAGCTCGATATCGGTAAGCGGTTGTGACGTCGCAAACATGAACCCAATGGCTCCCGAAACGACAAGCAATAGCATAATTGTCAAGACCAGGCAACTGGCGAACCGATTCAAGAAGGACGGTGGTTGTCGATATGTGCCCGATTCCATGGCCCGTAGCGAGTGCAAGCCGTTCCTCCGACTTCGTGCTGACCTTGATGACCGTACTGTCCCAGACTGTATCAACGGCGTGGTTTCGTCGTCGGCGCCAGTAGCAGGGTCGTCGAGATCGTAACTAGCCGATAGATGCGTTCCCCGATTGCTCTTAGCATGGAGGTTGTTCCGGCTCAAGTATCGGGGGCTATTAACACCTGATGACTGTCGTGAGTTGTTGGTTCCCGAGTTCATAGCTCCGCTGAATGGTGATTGTTCGGCGAATAGCGACGGATGCCCGTTTCCTCCCCCATTGCGACCCCATCGGCCATAATGATGATGCCGCCCAGATGTTCCCCTGGCAGATCCTGCTGTGCTCCTCCCAGTTGTGCTCTTGCCGTCCTCTTCGGCGCCAACGCTTTCATTAATGCTGGGATTGTAAGAATTCACAAACTTCATGCTTCGCTTTACCCCGATAGGCTGTTCCTGGTTCATCATGGCGGAATGGATGGAGCGCATATCGGTACGGTTCAGCTGGCTGACCATTGATGCCGCGCTCGGTGTCCTAGAGTGATAGCGGGGTGGTCTGGGATGGTCGGGAGGGTTGGAGTCGTAGACAAATGTTTCGTCCGAGTCTGACGAGTTAGTTTCCTCAATTGCGCTCGCTACCTTTGCCTCGAAGATGTCGGCCTTGGATGATGCTGGACGATGTCTAGTCAGTAAGTTGCTCACTTGGTGAATTACAAAACTCTGGCTCCGTGATTCGGGAGACCGAGAAGGAAACATGTGCCTGCTGGCTTCATCAGGCGGCAGAGGACCATGGTGGTACTTCGTTGGCGAAGTACACATCTCGGTAGCCGAGGAAACTGATCTCGTAGCTTGATGATGCCGAAGCGGTGGCTGTAAAATGAAGTGATTGGTCTCACCAGTGCCAGATGCCATGTTGGGTTGCTTCCGTGCTGTCCTCTTCTTTTCTTTCCTGGGGGGCCGGATCGTTTCCGTGCTGGGTTTCGTACGCAGACTGAGACTCGAAGGCTGCACCCCTACTCCTGGCGCGAGGGCGACCTGGGGAATCGAGGTGACCGTTTCGGCTTCTACCGTCATGCTCTGTTGAGAAGCCTCGCCGGGCTTGCCCTTGGCAGGGGGTCGGACTGATAAGCTCGACTGCCTTGACGTCAGGGGCGGCGCACTGGTCGATCCGCTTCGGCGGACCGCCTCGATGGGGGTAGCATCTTCGGCTCCGCTTTCCGTCATGATTGAATTCGACCTTCCCGCTAGCTCTTTTGGACGAGAAAATTCACCGGCTTCTGATGGCACGGTCGGTTCGGGCATGAGCCTGTGACCCAGTTTTTCCTCCATTGACAGCTCAAAGGCTCTCGGAGACCCAAGCGGACTGACTTCCTGGACAGTCTCGAGGATGGACGTGCTCCCTCCCGCAGCGCGAGCGGGAGTTCTGGCCCCGGGCTGGGTTGGAGTGAGGTCGTCCGCGTCTGTGTCCGACTGAGATTCTGAGGCGGAAAAGGACGGTGTCTGTCGTGGAAGGATGGTGGAAGGAGAGATGTCTGGAGTCTGATCCTGTCGTCTGAGGACTGGCTTGTTGGTCAGGATAGGTGGAGGAGATCGCAGTCTGGAGGACACGGGCCACTTCAAAGGATCCTGGCCAACAGTCGGGGCAGCAGACGAGTTGGCAGTTGGCGATTTAGACGGGGGTGCGGGCGCATTGACGTTCCGATCCGTGGCAGCGGGGGGAAGGGTGGGCGTTGTGGCCGACGACAGCGTTCTTGAGCTGGTTGTAGACAAGGATATGCTGCCTGGTCTCGTGGATCTCGAGGGAGTGGGATCCTGGAGGCTGTTCTTGCGCGATCGAGGTACAGCACCGCCAGCAGCAGGTCCGCGTGAAGACGCTCGAGATGTATTATGGGTGGTGGTGTGGGCGCGGTTGAGAGGTCTCGTGGGAGAGGGTTCGCGCGAGGCAAAGGGCGAGGGAGCTACGGACGAAGCGCGGGAGACGGAGGATGCAGACGTGGCCGAGGTCTGGGAAGTCAGCTTGGAAGGCCATGAATCTGTCCTGGGATTGACGGTCACCGCGGAGCTGGAAGTGGATTCGCGGGACAGCGTGGGGAGTGGATTCGCAGCGGGTGTCTGTGCCTGCGCATGCGCCTGCTGGCCGGCATGGGTCACGGTCCTCTGAGGATTCGCAGGTGCGGTAGTCGGGATCTGGGATCGCTTGGAAGGAGACGGCGACGTCGAAGTCGTTAGAGGTATGTTTGGTGATTTGTCCATGTTTGCAGTGACGGCGGGCAGCCGGCTGCTGGGAGGCAGAGGGAGACCGACGAAGGGAGGAATGGGCACTGTTTCGCATCACACATGCCAACCAAGCCAGGAACAATTGTTTCCGAAGGATGTGATATTAGCTACAATTTGCTAGGGAGAAAGACGAGGCGTCATGTCCCGATCGACAGTCAAGGTCTGTCAATGTCGCAACAAAGGTGTGATTAACTCGAGGTTTATGGTGATGGTTGTTGTGGACGCGGTTAGGTACTGCCGTGCGTATTGCCCTTGGGCAGGACGGGAGAGAGAGAAGCAGGACAGTTGCTCGGTTATCGATGATGCCGGGGGAGTTGACGATGGGTGCGTGGATGGATCAGAAGAGGGACCGGGACCTCTTGTTGGTAGTACTTGTTTGGTCACCAAATAGTCAACGGGGATCGAGCAACGGCCTTCCGCTTGATGTAACCGGGTAGACGATCCAGGCAATGATGGGCGCATGCACAAAGAAAAGAAGAGTTAAGCTCGGCGCAGATGAACCCAACAAGGGTTTTATTAAGAGAAGTGATATTATCGCTGGCTTTTCCTAGAGGTGTTGTTGTTGTTGCTTAATTGGCATATGACAAGAGCACAGTTCTTGGATTGACCGAACATGGGATGACACTGACAACTGAACTTTGAACAAGGTGACGCCCAGAGACTGGGAAAGAGTATATGATGGCAAGAGCTAACCAGCAACCATGCGCGGGACTTCAAAGGTTCGTTGTCGGCTAAGTATTCCCGTTACTCACTCACTACAGTATCCACTAACACTGTCCATCTAGTCACTCCCAGTCCATTCACACAAGTCTCTTGTCACCTCACGATCCGGATTACAGTACCAAGCCGTGACCAGGCAATAACCAAGACCTGTGACAGTGGCCCAAACCACAAACCACTTGCCACAAACGTGGCCGTTTACCTAATAAATGTACATACTGGCCATGCTGATAGTGCATTGAAAGAGGCCTTACTGTGTAAGTTCCTGTTGCGGCCTTACCTTAAACGGTGCACATCCGGCCAATCAGAAATGACAAAGCACACGACCTGGCCGCATACGTCTTGTGCACGTCTGTTAGGCATTCCTAAGAAACTCTTGGTTAGCGCTATCTAATGGTACGTACATGTAGGGCCCGCTACCCTCTTCCAACCTGGTCGTGTGTGCATCTTCCTGTTGGTTCATGGTCAGCGACACATCTCTTATGTATCATCTGGAGGCGAATCCTTTGATGGCGTGAAATTGTTGAGTTTTTTTTTCCATTGCAACGAGCATTGTGCTGCTTCTTCCACTTTACGTGTGCACATCCACACGAGTTGGCATCGATACGAGTTATGCGGGGACCACTTCGTCTCCAGGTCCCGTATACCTTCATCCTTCCTGATTAATGGGACAGTGAATGAGCAACAATAGAACTGTTTCAGCTGGATGTTTATGGCGACACAGATTATCAAACATACGAACGAGAATAGAATCCACGAGAAGTAAAACCAGGGGCGGGAAAACCACAACTGGCTGCTACCTAGTTGTGGGTATCCGGACTACCGCATGAAAAGGAAAACGAAGAGAAAAAAAAGTCTTTTGCGGCGTGTGCATTTTCAGATCCCGCCGCCGCCGGACGGACGGTAATAACGCTGATTGATGCCTCCGTCTCCTCTTTTCACTTTTGTGCCTGAGCTGATCTGATTCTCCCCTCCGGATATACAGCCAAATCGGATACCCGTTTCCATATGAATGTTACCTTCCAGGGTTGGAATAACCTGGAGTTGGATTCCCCTGATTGACCGCCATAAAATGTCGCAATGTCTCCTTCCGTTACAAATCGGAAATCGTCAGGGAAAATCCAAGAGTGAAAAATTCTTCTCCAGATGGACCGACGGCGGGAGTTTCCATTTCCATTCCGAGTCCTTCTTTCCCAAGACTGGCAGGGCCTGCCTGGCGATGGAGCCAAGCGTCCATCATCCGTCATGTGTGTCAGAGGTACATCCGAGCACAAGTGGGTACCGCGGAGGCCGGATGATTTTGTTGGATTCGCTGCTAAAAAGTAATAGTCGGAGCGGCATGCCAGGTACCCACCAGCGTGCCACAGGTGACTGTACATCCCCATTCAGCATCGGCCGCACCCGAGTTCCATTGCCCCTGGCCGTTTTTCGGCTCTCCCGTCGACGGTTGACGGCTCCTTCCTTCCCTCTCGCTTCTTCGCACATTCCGTCGTTTGTTTCTTCCGCTGACCTTTTGCCTTCTCTTCTCCTCCTTCTCCCTGCTTCGATCGATGACTTCCATCGATCTTTTCTCCCCCATCCCTTCCGACAACCTCAAGCCGGACTTGAGTGGGTGGATGTCCTTCATTGATTGTCCCTCCCCCAATTCCTTTTCCCGCCTGTCCTGCCTGTCACGATTGCAACCTTGTGCCTTGCCCTGATATTTGTTACTACGGTGTTTTGTTTTTGGTGAGAGGGTGTCGTCGTCTCTTCGAAACTTGTTAGCACGCTACCTACCTACCTACCTTGGCTATGACACATCCGCACCACCCAAGCTTCTTTATATCGGGTTTCCCATTTGCTGGTTCGCTCATCGTGGGAAACATGTCCCTCCTGTTGTGCTCCCCCCAAGTGCTCACCGGAGACTTGACCGTTGATATGGACCAGATTGGAAACAGATTGCGCATTGGCCGAGGTACGGTATTATTATTATTCAAATGCAGACACTCTCCCTTGGCTTCCGATGCTGTGCTTCCACGGGCAACAAACACCCTTTGCACCCCGATGTGTTAACACTACGTACAAGAGTCTTGGCTCCTCTCTGGTCCTCACAAACATGTGATCCCCAGCGGAATCATCTCTCCGGGTTTTGTCACCTTCTCTTGCAACGACATCCCTTGAACTTAATCATGGACGGTTGACGCCGGCAGACGGACAGGCGACACGAAGAGGGACAAGGAGTCAAGGACAACTCGGCTCCTCGGGTGCCTGGCCTGGTGTGGCCTGACATGGTGACTTGTGCTTGACGCCTGAACCCAGTGTTGCGGTACGGGTAAGGTAAACTCGACGCAGTGTGCTGATCTCTTGTTGGGGTTGATATCAAAGACATCAAGCGGCCGTTGCTCTCACCGATCAACGCTCATCTGAGACTCAGTCACATCATCTGAGCGGCCATGGCGGCCGGTGCGGTCATTGAGGCTTAGAACTCAGTCAGGGTCTCAAACACAGCTTCACTCAAAGGGTTCTTGCACAACTTCCTGATCCAGCCCACCTTTGGGCACCGACAACACCATAACACTACCAAGACTCTCAAGGCTACCTAGTACCCGAGACCACACAACACAAGACATCAACAAAAATTGCCACTACTACGCTAACAAGTACAACCTTAGCATTTCCCCCCCGCAATCCTCACCTAGGTAGTGGTGAACTGGTGGTGTCTGGTGGTCCAGGAAACGCGGCGCAAAAAAAGAGGTTAGCCTCTCACAGCCGGCCAAGTGGACGGTGGCACACCCTCTTGTGCCTTTTGTGCACGCCACCACCCCATTCCCTTGGGTAGCTTCCCCACGGGACTATCTTTTTTATATATGGGACTTTCTATTCGAGGGCTTTCGGCCTTTCCCCCCTCTCGTGCCTTTGTTGGGCTGGCAAGGCTGTAACCAATGCCGCAAAGGAACGGCTTTATTTTGATCTTAGCCGGTCCGCCTTGAAGCTGACGACATCTTCTCGCGGTGTAACGCCGTCGGTGGGTAACCAAGAGTCAAGAGTGAGATTTTAGAGGGCTCAGGCAGAAGGAATGGTCCGCTCCGTACCTAAAGCCACGTCCCGAAGTAAGCCGGACGAAGAAAACGAGCGGACAAAGGGCACAGTTGCGGTTCATTCGCTTCAAACGTCCTCTCTTGGCTAATGGTCAGGGGCACAGGTACGCACGCTGTTGTATTTAGAAAATAACTCTTTTTGTGTGATTACTATTTCCTTCGCGGCCTCTACGGACCATTCCGGCGCTCTGGTCCTTTTCCCAAAACGCAATTATCATGCCACAGCTAGAGGCTTGCCGAGCGAGATGCTCTCCTTGACGAGAGCCGAGATCGACCTTGCAGCGAACATCCAGACCACCGTTGAGAAAAAAGAGCACATTTCTTTTTGGCTGCGGGATATCTGGAAAATCTCCAAAGAAACCCCCGCCTCTTTTATTTCCATCTTACGCAGTATGCCAACGGTTCATTGACACGTGGTAAAGGTGTGGGAAGAGATTTTCTTCAGTGTCTCTAAATTGCAACTTTGATTCACCAAGCACGACGCAACCGTTCCTGTCATGGGGTCCAGTCGATCCGCCTTGTCATATCAGCTTGAGCACTTACACATTGGATAATGTACGTACTATCTCCCTACCTACATCAAGACACACTGCATATATCCAATCTCGATCCGGCCCAATCCCGTCCAAGAGGTCGTCTCTCTAGCATTCCTGTTTCTTTTCCTTTTCCCCACTTGAGCTTGTTCCCAACGGAACGGACTCCCGTTCGACGACGACGCTTTGAACGACAACGCCTCCACGGATGCATACTGCTGCTTTTTGCTGCGTCTGCTGCTCATCATGTACATGTCAGCAGCAAGCAGCAGAGTCACATACATCATCCCATACACACTGTCTTTAACCATCCATTCGCCCTGCTTCTGGTTGTGATCATATGCGCAGGAACCCGTCCTTTTCACTGGCTATTGGGTCGTTCGTCTGAGCTTGTCCGTTGTCCAACAGTCCTGGTAGGGTTATATGGTTGCTGTTTCACTGAAGGATTTAGACCTACGCATTTCTTTGGGGGTCTATCTGGAGTCCACTCGGGGCTTTGAGAAGTTAATGTGGATAGGTTTGATCATCGGATGAGATGTAAACTGTAAGGGGGTTGGGTCGGTCATTATCAAGGCATGTTCTGTGTTATCTCTGAGAATATGAGACAGACAGACGTGTGACCCGGGGTTTTTCAGGTCGGTGAAGAAAGGTAAAATGGCAATGTCGAGTTTACCTTCGTGACCTTGACCTCCGTCTAGACTGTCTTCGGCTTGTGAGCAGACACGGAGATGAGTCAAGTTAGTGGAAAGTGTATGGGGGGCACTCGGCCAAGGCAAAGCGTACATACGCACGCATGTAGAAAGAAATGAACAAGAGTGAACAGACATATCTATCTTCACTGATAGATAGCCATACCAAACCTCTCTTAAACCATGTTATTTGTTAACATGACTTTACGCACACCAGCTATCCCAGAAATATGGTTTACCACACGTTATTAAAGGGCCCTTGATGTCTGATGACCACAAGCTAGGCATATTGTGTCGCAGTGGGAGGAGGAGCAACAGCATTACGATGAATATATTTAGTCTGCATCAACCCCATCCTCTCTTTGACGTGAGGTATAGTCCCGTTTCAAAAGAAAGAACTTTTTGTTTAGCTTAACTTACGGATACGATCATCACACATCATCGTTGCCTCGGTTTCCGAAAGAGAAAGGCTAAGCTAAGGTAAGGTAAGTAAGCCCTCAAAGGAAGAAGCCCGATCATGAGAAGCATCAAGCGAAGAAAAGGTTAGGTACTTAGGTGTCAATTCCGGTCTCGTCTTGCTTCACCTTCAGCGTAGGTAATAAATAGAAGCCCGAGACTTCTCTCTTTGATCTGTCCCAGAACTACCTATTCTAGGCTCGGAGCTTGTTTCTTGTTTGTTTGCTTACTACCTAATTTTATAGGTTGAGAAAGATCATAGCTAACGGAAGTTAGCAAATGAGAGGACTTTTAGTCGACTGCTGTTATCTTTGCGCTACGAGTATTGATTTCGATTTAGGTAGTGACATGGAGCTTTATCGAGGTGAGAGCACACTGACACTTCGCTTGCTGTCTAGAATAGTGGTAGAAATTCATTGAGGTAGGGCAACTTGATCACGGTCTATCTTAGTCTTTAGCAACTCGGTAGCATCGTACTTCTGTAGTGTTGTCATCTATCCATCCATTCATCTCATGTAGTAGTAGCAGCAGTAAAACCTAGAAACAAATAGTTCTATCTCAGTAAGGTTGTAGTAGTAGTGTAGTTGTGAATCTTCCTGTATATAGTAGTAACCAACGTCATTAATCTTTCCCAGTTGTCTTAGTCTTTTGATATCTTTCTCTTTCTCTTTCTTTCTCTCCCATCCTTTCCATTCCGTTCCTTCTCATATCCCATCCCTCCTCTTCCCTTTCTTTCTATCCTGGAACCCTGTTTAGACCAGCAACTCCCAAGTCCCAGTAGTGATAAAGGTTAGGTATAGTAGATATAGGCAGACAAGTAGGCATAGGCATTTCGCGTCCCGTCTCCAACACCAAAGCTCCCCAGCTCCCGAAACAGCTCCTCAAGTTCATATCTAAGCCAACTCGCAAAAATCACAAGCCATCTAGATTCAAACAAGTCAAATCATCATCTACTCCCCATCTTACTCCCTAATAACCTCCCCGCCCATCATCGCCTCCGCCGTCACACTATCCTTCCTCCCACCCGCACCTCCACCGAACGCCCACCCAATCCAGCTCGTCCTCTTATTCTGCTGCGCCTGCTGCTGCCTCGCCGCCTCCTCAGCCGCCGCGTTCTCCTGCACCAGCCTGAGCGGGCGCGGCTTATTCCCCGCAAACGTCGTCGCCGGCTTCTCGTGGTGGCTCCTCGGCGGGCTGTGGCTGGGCGGCGACATATCCTCCCTCCCGTATCCTGTGATGGAAGACCGGATGGACTGCGTATCGGACGAGGTCTCGCTGTTGCGGACGGTTCCCGGGAAGGTCGATGCCGAAGAGCGATTGGGGTTGGAGTTGAAGAAGGAGCCGCCCGAGGTGCGCATGGTGGGAGACAGAGGGGAGGCGGCTTCGTCACGGGAGTATTGACTGGCGGAGGAGGGGGCCACACCGGTGTTTTTGTTGTACATGGCGCTGGCGACGCTGGCGCCGGGACCGAATTGCTCGCTTAGCGGGCGGCCGCGACGGGAACCGGCGCCGCTGACGGAGCGGCCGAGGCCGATGGGGATGGAAGGCGCCGTGTCCGGGTTGGTGGTGATGGGGCTGGGGGCGCTGAGTCCTCCGCCTTGGGGCATGAAGGACATGGGGCGAGGGCGGACGCGCGCGGCAACGGTAGCGCCAATGGGACCGCCGCCTGTGGCGGGGGGG
>HF970749.1:11681-22220 GCA_000604205.2 Neurospora africana FGSC 1740
CGCTGGCGCCGCCGGCGGGGGCAGGGGGCAGCTCCTTGTTGGTGTTGGGCTGCGTCGCGGAAGAAGGTGACTTGAAGTCGTTGGACTGGTCAAGGATGTGCTCGAATTCCTGGTGCGACAGGAGGCGCTCGATGATCTTGTTGATGTACAAGGTCAGAGCCTTATTCTGATCCTTGACCGTCTTGAGTTCGCCTTCGAGACGCTTCTGAGCTTCGTTGTCGACTTCTTGGACGGGCTCGTGCTCCACCATATCGGAGAGCTCGTCGGCCAGGCTGGTTGGGCCAGTGGTTGTTGACCTGCCCTCGAGAGCGGCAAGGGCGTCCTGGTTCGCGGTGCTGCCCATGTAGCTGAAGTCGCTGGTGCCGAAGTCGCCCTTTAGTGTCCTGTCCTGGAGGAGGAGCTGGTAACTCTCGTTGTCTTCCATCAACCGTGCATTGGCCATGCGCGCCTCCATCAGTTGCCTTTCGACCTCGCGCAGACGCCCACCCCCTTGGTTTTCGGACTCGATCAGTTTGATCTGTGCCTCGGCCAGTTCGAGCCTGAGCGATTCGATCAGCTTATCTTTCTGGAGCAACAGCTTCGAGTTATTTTGCGAGTTGCTGCGGTGGATCGAGGAAGGCGGCGCAAAGCTTCCGTTGTCGAGGTTTTGCGTACTGCTCGTGGTAGCGATTGCTAAAAGCAATGGGTTAGCGAATCATGGTTTAGGAAAAAGGGGTAATGTTTGCAAACTCACAAGGTCGCCTCGCGTGCCTCACGCCCTCTTCATCCCTCTGCGCCAGACTGTCCTTTAGTCTCTGGATAACAGTCTGCATTTCCTCCTCGCGGTTGGCCATCTCGTCCTTCTCCTTCATCATGGCGCTGCGCTCAGCCTCGTAGATGCTCTCCATCTCGCGCATCTGACGGGAGATCTCGCGCTTCTCGTTCTTGAGCGCCTCGATCTGCTCCTCATTTTCGTGCACCTTCTCCTCCAGCTTAGCCTGTTCCCTGGTCGCGTCGTCTAACCTGCTCTGTAGGACATCCATCTGGCGCTTGTGGGATTCTGACGAGGCCTCGGCCTTGGATAGCCTCTCCTTGAGATCTTCTATAATGGCCAGGGTTTCGGCGCGGGCAGCCTCCTCGCGCTCGAGGTCTGCCGCTGACGGCTCCTTGGTGATATTGTTGGTGCCATTGCCGAGAAGGGACTCGCGCCTCTGCGAGACGGCAGCGCGGGCTGAAACTGGGGTTCCTGATCGTATGGAGCGTGTGCGCGCGGCGGTGGAGGGAGTGGAAGCAGACGAGGGCGTAGAGGCTCTGGCGGCCGGACGCGTTGATCCCGTTGGTGTTTCCCGGCCTGATGACGCTGGCGGCTTCTTGACGACGGTTGCCATTTTGTGCTAGGTTGTTGTGGTGTTGTTCCCGGTAGACGGGAGTAACTGCGATTTCGAAGGTATAGGTGGGTATTATTCTAGCAACAGGTTGTAAAGAGCGTTCAGGTTGTGCAGTCAGAAGTTTGGATGTTGTAGGTAGCAAAAGGAACGATTTCCCGTTGGAACGAAAGGGCGATCGAACTGGCGGTGGGGGCCCTTGCTCCCTTCCTTGCTGGGGGGTAATGATTGCCGTAGGTCGTTAATGCCTTTTGAGACGGAGGTAAAGAGGGTCCCCTGTTGACTTCCAGTTTAGGTGGTATTCTGCGCCTGCAGTAGCATGTATGCGTGCGCGCTTGCAGTGCTTGGCCCCCTTTCTTCAACTTATTTTTCTGGAAAGATTGGACGTTGGATGCAGTGCAGCGCCTTGCAGTGGGTGGTGCCCTGAGTGGTTGCAGTTGTTGGTGAAAATTCTTAACAATTTCCAAATTCACAAACTAAAAAAAACAAAAGAGGACATGTCCCCTGAGCAAGACAACCCACAAACAACCCAACGGAGCCAACACAACGTGATTCGAGGTCGACAATAAAAGGTTATTTCAGATTCGGAATAGAAACACAGTGGGTGGCGTCTTGCATCCCCATCCATCCTCAAAAAAAAGGGTCGAGAAAAGGGTGGTGGATGGGCCCGGTGGATGGGCCCAATGGATCACAGACTCCAGAAGGGTCTCCAGCAACTTGAAGCGGGCGAAAAAAGGGATTGGTCCGTGAATCAGGCAGGCCTGTCCCCTCTTCAGTCTTCTCTCTTTCCCCTGGTGCCTGTAGGTACTCAAGTACACTAACAAGCCCTCCCTGCAAAACACACACACCGCAGACGGAGCAACCGTCAGGTCCCGTTAGTGAAAAGCGGCCTGAGCGGGTGCCATTTCGGTCCATGTCCGAAAGGAACGTGGGAACGTTAATCTGTACCCATCCCTCGCCTCGGTCCCTCTTCTCCATCATGGGATTCGCAGTTCCGTTGTGCAAGAAGCCGCCTCCTGAGTGGTGACGGATGGATGGATGGCAAATAAAGCCACACGGTGAGCCCCGATCCGAGGCGGACACTTGTGACTTGACTTTGTGTTGACTTTGCCGTCTTACAAACTACGTAACATAGCTGAATATGATAGGGCAGCATTTCTGATGTGATACACTCTTGGTCTATCTTTGGGTATAGATATGCTGCCCAAAAAGAAATACCATCCGAACCCAATATATTGATGGGATTCCATGCCTCTTGTTACGCCGTGTCCGTGTCAATGGGTCAACTCAAAAGGCAACCGCTTCCCTGTTCAGAAACGGCCAGAATCAACTCGTGTTGGTTTCGAGTTTCGTGGTCTGGTCTGACCGCAGTCGTATAGGTACTCGGTATCGAGTACACTATCGGAGTACATACGTATGTAACAGCCCTTTGAAGATTCAATGTCATGCGAACCTCGAAGAATGGGAATGCGATATCTCAACCGCTACAACATGTCATTGTTCATGCATATCCCTAGAGGACTCAGTCGACTCACTGCAACAATGCCGTCCCGGTCACCTTGGTGCATCATGCACTCGAAATTAGATGGTCATGGCTTCATCGTTAGGAACAATGTTTTGAAACCCTCGAAACCCCAGAAGAATCCCGTCCAGTTATATCGGCTCGATCCATTCCAGTGGAGAAAACGGCGGCCGACTTGTTCCAGAAGCCCTGGCGTCTATCCATTGCTGTTTGAATATTTTGTACAGCAATAGGAAGCCTTCGAGGTTTGACTGCCGGTAATTGTTTGTCTTCCTCATTCTTGAACTCCTCTTCTAGCATTGTTCAGAGCTAGGTGAATACACGAACCGATTCGAACCAATGTCTAACACACTCCCCTCCTTACATCACTTGTCTTCAGGTTCATGGGAGGAGGTCAACTGAGCTGAGATCCTCAGGGCCATGCCGTTGACGTAGTGGGCTGTATGCAGTCTAGCATATTTGACACTTCATCCATCCTTCTTGACATTTTCCGATGGCAGAACGCATAAAAAGTTGACGTCGAAACATTTCAGACGTTTCCCTGTCATACCATAACCGTCGTGGTCCCCTACTAACAAAAATAGCAGGGGTACAGCATACAAGGAAGATAGCGGGCCATCATCAGCAAGCAAGGGGGGGGCGGCTGACTAACTCGACATAAATGAGTAGAACCCAGAACCCCTATCCCAAAGGCCAAAAGTCTCCGGCTCGGCTCGTTGCTTAGAGCATCCTTTGATCTGCCATGACGATGATCGCTCATGGTGGTTTAATATGTTTAGTTAGTTCGCTTCGGTGTTTCAAGGCTTGAACGACGACTTTCCGTCTCCAGTGGACAAAATCTCCCCTTTTGTTTTAGGGGTTGACGGCTCCGGATCTTCCCCAGACGGGAGGACCAGCGGTGGACGGCCTTTGTGGATGTTAATTTCCCTGTCAATGCAACCGTCAAGGTTGTTAGTTCCGAGCTTTTACGCTCGCAGAACCGAAGCAACAAAATCTAGAGCATGACTACAGGCCGTTGACAATGGAGGTATGGTATGGGTTGTCAACATCTTTGACTTCTTGATTGCGGCGTTGCCGATTTCTGGATGCATTGGTCATTACCATACCATCCACACATGTCTGGAACAGTGTTGACGGATCACGAGACGGTATCCCAACTGGATTTCGACTTTCCTCTGCGTAAGCTGAAGCCAACCTGGTATGACCGTCATACACCTAGCGCAACTTGGATGTGCTCTACTGCGGCCACCAGAAGCGCAGCTACACGAGAAGCCCTCACGCTGGAGGCCGGCTTGGAACAGAATGTTCTATGTCAAGGAGTTGGGTGTAAGAACATCGAGCAGCTTGATGTGTCTCTGGTCATGACCACGGATAGGATGTTGGTTGCTCCGCGAACTGTCTTAAGATGACAGGCACCATCTGCTATGCTCCTTTCTCTGCCAGTTGTCGTTTGGGACCACTCATGTCGCTCATGAGATGCTGAAGGTCGAAGTCGCTTTGTCGAAAACCGCACATTCGGATATATCACATTGGGAGAAGAGATCGAACAGCGTTGGACAACACTTGGGTATCTTGATAGACTCGTCTTCTATTTTAAGGACTAGCCTATTGAGAGCTGCCCTGGGGCGAGACCTCTGCCCATTCAGGCACAGCGGTAAAAACCGCCGCAGATCCGGTTCATCAAGCCGTCATGCCATTTTCCCATGATTTTCAAAGCCTGAACGCCGTATCCTTATGCCGAACGAGAAGATAATACTCGACGCAGCATTTACTGCTGCTGGTCGGCGAGGATGTCGGAGTCACCGGCATCAAGGATGGCCATGGTGGAGCAGCGGAAGAGCTTACCGCAGGCGGTACCGAGCTCAATCTGTAGTGGGAGGCTATGTGTAAGCCACGGAACAGGTACCCTCCAAAGCCTGAAGACAGACTTCTTCTCTGGGTGGACCCGAAGACGCCGCCGAGGGCATCTTCAGGCCGGGAACAGAGAGAAAAGCAGACAAACATCTTGCGATCTTTGCCGTGCAGCTGCAAGGAGATATCGGGCTGAACTTACGTTGGTGCCAGTGTAGTGGTGAACGGCAGTCTTGGACATCATGGAGTAGTACTCGAGCTCAGACTTGCGGAGGGGAGGGGTGTTGGCAGAGATGAGGATGAGCTTGGCCTTGCCGGAGCGGAGGGCCTTGAGGGTGCTGCGGTAGCCGAGGACGACCTTGCCGGACTTGATGACAAGGGCGAGCTGTTCGTGAGGACATCATCGTCAGCATTCTGGTGTTTTTTTCCTTCTTCTTCGATTTTGCAGCTTTCGCACACAAGCGATCGGATTGGAACGTACCTTGGCACCAATGCTCTGGGCGTCAGACTTGGACTTCTTGGGGGCCATTGCGAATGATTTTGTCGGTGAACTGAACCGTGGAAATGGGCAAGGTCTCGCTGGTGGTGAGGTCTCAAGTCGTCGTTCGCTGGCTTCAAAAAGGATTCAGCAAAAAAAGACCATCGCGAATATTTTAGGTCCCCTCCCATTGCGATAGTGGAGGCCGGTGCACACATCATCTGTCAGCCAATCACCGACCGGTAGGTGGGCAACTGGCACAAAGCCCTAACGCCCCACATTTTCTAGCTTGGCGCTCACCTGACCGGGCAGATCGGCCTGCCTGCCTCCCACTCTGCCGCTGGATTGGTAATCGCCCGCCAAAATCGCCTCCCCTTGATCTTAAAGTTAGAGGATTTCACTTGTCGTCGTCGCCCTCTCAACCCACGAACAACCACCTACGACCTCGTACGTGACATCATCAGAAATCAGTCAAAATGGCCCGCCGTCCTGCGAGATGCTACCGCTACTGCAAGAACAAGGTGAGCAGCATTCATGCCCGAATTTTTGCGACGCCAAAATAGCCATCGAGACACCGATTTTTCGCATTTTGTGGGGCCGGAAGCCATCGATGGTGATGGTCTGCGGATGGGAGGAGGAAGGACTTGGACATGGAGGCACTTGGAAGGTGGATGCACATGGGCAACGATGTTGAGGGACATCACAAGAGGCGGTAATGGTCGATGGAAAGGGAAGAGGAGGAATTAAAGGTGATGGCGATGCGACAACTCGATGCTCTCGATGGCTATGAAGAGATTCACTGTCGGTCGGTTCGGACTTGGTTGGCAATCAAGATCATCAACCGACCGACATGTCGTCGACCACCTCACATCACCACAACACAAACAGTTTGCTAACTACCCTCCCTCTTTCTAGCCGTACCCTAAGTCGCGCTTCAACCGTGGTGTCCCCGACCCCAAGATTCGCATCTTCGATCTTGGCCGCAAGCGCGCTACCGTCGATGACTTCCCTCTCTGCATCCACATGGTCTCCAACGAGTATGAGCAGCTGAGCTCTGAGGCCCTCGAGGCCGCCCGTATTTGTGCCAACAAGTACCTCGTCAAGACCGCCGGTAAGGAGGGTTTCCACCTCCGTGTCCGTGTCCACCCTTACCACGTCGTCCGTATCAACAAGATGTTGTCTTGCGCTGGTGCCGATAGACTTCAGACTGGTATGCGTGGTGCCTGGGGTAAGCCCAACGGCACTGTCGCCCGTGTCAACATCGGCCAGATCATCATGTCTGTCCGTACTCGTGACTCCAGTACGTTCTACTCTTGTCCCTCTACATGCCGCTACTGTCATACTAACCCACTCTACAGACAAGGCTTTCGCCCTTGAGGCCCTCCGCCGCTCCCAGTACAAGTTCCCCGGTCGCCAAAAGATCATCATCTCCAAGAACTGGGGTTTCACTCCTCTCCGCCGCGAGGAGTACCTCGAGAAGAAGGCTGCTGGCAAGCTCCTCATCGATGGTGCCTACGTCCAGTTCCTCGGCAACCGTGGCTCTCTCGAGCGCAACATGAAGCGTTTCCCCGACGCTTTCGCCACCGAGGCTTAAACGCTGGTCGCTGGGACAAAGAGTTGTTTCTGGGTTTAGGGTGGCGTCAACGGTCTTTTTTAGGGCTGAAATGAGGGCATGTTAGTAGCATCATGGTCTTGTTGGCACAGTCAATACACCATTCATCCAGATGGGTTTTAGATGATACCTAATTCCGCGGTTTCCTTCCTACGCCTCTTCTCAGTGCTCTTCTCGGTGTGACTAGTGACGGATATTCGTCTTGTGTTGATGGGACTGCTATGGGATTGGCTCGTTTGGGAGACCAAGGGGCGATTGCAGGCCTTGATTTCAAATCAGCGACCCGGCCGTTGGAAAACGATGGGCGGTTGGTTCGGAAGCATCGGTCAGCACATCTCATGGCGCTATTCCATAGGGGCACAGGCTTAGGCTAGCAATCCGTAGCGATTCCATACACATCGAATTCTAGACCTAAACGACATTGCGCATCCTAGGCGAATCATGTCAGTGACATCATAGTAAACAGATGTTGGCCATGTTCAGCATCCTGGCTCTGAGGAAGATAAATTGCTGATAAGCCCATCAAGGTTGTCGACTCTGGACTTGCTTTTCATATCTTCGCTCATGATGGGAAATAGATCAGATAACTCACAGCTCCTCAACACTGCAGGCTCGGCGGTTCCCCGGACTGCGCATCATGTCACGCAAATGTTAAGTGAAGTCATGACTACACAGTGTTGATCATGAATGGGGCTAGAAGTCATCAAATCTGGGGAGATGCCTGGCACGACTTTGTTCGAAAAAAAGCATTAAACCAACAACAACTCGCTACACTACACTACAACTCACAACAAGAGCCAAGATACCAGCAATCAGGGATCGGTTTATGCCGAAAGGATAAGAGCAATCAACCACATCATGATCAGTGATGATCTACACTACGGGTGGCCCTCGTCAAGACCCCCTCAAGGTGAAACCCAAGCTCAGCCAATGCATCGGCTGTTGAGGGACCGCATCCCGTCTTGCCCCGTCTCCCCGGTCCTGTCGCCGGCCGTGCTTCGGTGGTTTGTCCCGTTCCCATTTAAGGGTGTAGTGGGGCTTATCGCCAACTTATCGCAGACTGATTTCCTCTCTCATCGGTACACTAAGTGTAGGTCATGCAAGCCGATAACCCAAAATACACTTACATTCTACACTAGACATCCTACCGTAGCATGGGGTGGGACCCGTACCTGGGAGGTTCTTTGGTTGTAGAAGCTGAAGAGAGCTTTCCGAAATGCCAAAATCCATGTTAAGGAATCTTGACTCAATAACTGCACAGCTCTTTTGCAACAGTCAAGTGAGGAGACTCGCCGATAACAGCGAGCTCAAATGGGGGAGGGGTTCTGACTCTGACTCGTAGGCAACGGGAACTGGTAAACGGGAGACCCAAGCAAGTCGAAGATAATTGGGACGAATTTCACAATGGTATGGCATGATGAGGTCAGAAGCTCGGTGGGGCTCAGGCCCAGGGCGACCTACACAGTACACTAGACAGGACAGGAGGAAGATGGTGGGAAACAGAGGGGAAACTCGAGCAACAAAGCTGAACTGCTGAAACAATGAGAAGAGAGGGACAAGGGGGGACAAGGGGACCAGCTCACTCACTGGTTAGGTCCTTGGACCTGACGAGTACATGGCATTTTCGTTGGGGTTGTTTTGGCGTGCAACCACCACATAGGGACTGGAAGCATCCATGATCAACCATACGTGTGACCGTTGGCTTGAGGCAATCCCACAGAGTGATGACATCCCGTGCTTTTGCGTCGATGCCGTAGTGTACACGAACGAATCTGTTGCGGACATGACTTGATCGACCTCCAGCCCAGCGTTCTCCGCTTTCTCTCCCAAGGAAGAGCTTCTCTCTTGGAACGAATACAAGCAGCCACCTTCTGTTGATTTCGTCAGTACCCGCCGTTAGCTTCATTCTGCCCTGACGTGCTTCGGTTGCACCTTTCTCTTCTGACGACAACCAAGGCTTCGGGTTGAATTTCCATTGTTGCCGCGGATAAGGGAAGTTGGACCAGTTTCCAGAAAAGAAAACGGGGGGGTCACACGAAAAGGGGGCGCAGGTGGACGCATCGAAGTCAGCCAATATTCCAATATCTCTCGACTCTGCACAACCTAACTGTTTGGCGTACAACAGACAGGTGTTTGGAGGAGAACAGCAGAGGCACAGAGGATCCAGGCAATATTAGAAACCTGCGAGATTCCATTCCACCACGGCTTCGTACACGGTGCTATCGACGGCAGTACCGTACGACAGAAGCTTGTCAACTGGAAGCAGCAGAACACTCCAAAAGGCAAAAGGCAACGTCAACACTCAAAGCAGCCAAAGCTGAAAAGGAAACAAACATTCAGGCTACTGCACGACCTGCACCCCGGCCGGGATCCCGAGAAAGTGGAAAGTTGGGTAACGGACCGACCTCGAAAAGGTGACACTGACAACGACAAGGGGGTCCAGACATTCATTGTTAATGGTTGGACGGCGGGACTTAAACCCCACGGCCACGCCCTTTTTCCCGCCCTAAAATTCTGGATCCATCATCCGATTGCTCTCTTCAGGGACGAGTTCCTGGGGCTCTTAAGTTGACCAGCGGAACCCCCCTCCCCTCCCCGTCACCGCCTCCAACGAGACAAAGCGCAGAGTACCTCTAACGAAAAAGAAGCGCAAAAGCGGGCAGCGCATTTCCCTTGGTTGGTTCGTTTTTGTTGATTTGCGACAGAGGTACATACTACACTACGGTGATACCGTGCAGGATCAGCATCAGCAAGCAGCATTAGCACGTACATCTGAGGGTTGATACAACGCTAGGAGATACCGCTGCTACATACACAGTACAGGCTACGGGGCTCTAGGGGCGATCCATCCGTGGATGCTACCTGCTACCTCTACCTATCAATCTGAGGTTGTCGTTTCTACACTACCTTACGTATCAACCACAGCTTCCTTTGGCGAAAACAGCGAATCACGACAAAACAGGAACCTCCCAAGAACTCCCCGGCGATACCTTTTACATATACTTGTAGCGGGCGAGCAGCGAGTTGTGGAGTCCTTCTAGGGAAGCGCCGTCCAGACAAAGGAAGCGAACCATTCCACTTGGGACCTCTCCGCAGCTGCAAAATATCAAAAAGCAAATACAACCTCTTTCTTCCTGTACTCCTTTATGCCCATCCATATCTTCGGCTACCCATCCATCTCATCTCTCTTTGTTCGCCTCCCATCTTTCATCTGTACTAGTAAATCTACCTCTATACCCATACCCATACGCCATACTGTCTCTCGAGTCTCCTAATTTCTGCGCCAACCAAAAAAAGTCAACTCTTTCCCTCTCCCCTGGGACGACGATAAGGATAGGGGGTTACCTAGCGCGAAACCGCCTATCATGGCCTTCCACCAACCGGCCCGTCAGCTCCAGCAACAACGAAATCGCCTTCTCTCGAGCGATGGCTCTTCAGCCGTCTTCTCGCCCCAACCGACAGGTCTGGGCGAGTCGCAGACATGGGTTCTCTTCACGCCCGGCACCGACGCCGGCACGACAGCTTCCTACCTCAGCGACTCTATCCACGATGGCCACCAGGTGACACCCGGCCGGTCGCAGGTTAGCGATCTCGGTAGCTTCGACACCGCCGCCCGTTCCGACTTTAACTCGCAGAACCACAACTCGGTAGTGCCCTCGGATTTCCTCGAGGAGAGCATTGCGGAGGAGGAGGAGGAGGAGGAGGAGGAGGA
>HF970750.1:122592-135710 GCA_000604205.2 Neurospora africana FGSC 1740
CCGCCACCCAGCCCCGAGCATCTACACCTGGTCCGTCCTACTGCACGGCTTCATGCACCGGCGCGAGCACCGCGAGCAGGGCGAACGCATCTTCAAGATGATGCGCGACCACGGCATCCAAGCTAATCGCGTGACTTGGAACACTTTAATTGCCGGCCACGCCCGGCTGCAGGCCGTCGGAAAGACGGCGTCGGCGGTGCAGCGCATGGAGGCTGCGGGATATAAGCCTGATGGTTTCACGCTGAGGGCATTTAGCTACTTGCTTAATCGCGAGGGTGCGTTGCAGATGCTGCAGCGGTTGGAGGATAAGAAGCGGAAGAGGAAGGCGGCGTTGGCCGAGGCGGCTGCCCATAACGAGAACCCTGAGGAGATGTCGTCTGATTGGATTGCGACGCAGGATGAGTATAGGAGTATGGAGGAGCAGTTGAGAGATATTAGCGAGAGCGTGGTGGTTGAGGACGGCGAGGAAGGAGGAGAAGAGAGAAAAGTGGTCAAGGCGGCGGAGGAGGATTGGGAGGAGACGGCAGGGGAGATTGAAGGGTTGGAGGCCTACAGGGCGAGGAATGTTGCGAATGCATCAAGTAGCTTGTGATACATAGTTCGGATTCGGGCATGTATATGTATGTACCTAGGTGTCGGCGACAATGTACGACCTGGAGGATGTGTGGGAGTCGGAGGTCGGAGTTGTACAATATATTTTGGAAATACATGATATCAATAACAGCATGGACATGCTACTATCGGTTTCGCTTTGCTCAATACTTGCCTAACTTCCCTGGGATTCTGTGGTATTCGGCTTCCAAATGACGCAGAAAACATATTGCCCCTACCGAATAATCTCGTGAAATTCGGAATCGTTTTCAGGTAGAGTTAGCTGTACTCTGTAGGGTTCGGTGCACATGGAGCAGCGTATATAATATGCCCACAAAACTGACGGTAACTTTGTGATGCAAGATTCTTGTAGTGTCTTGTGAGCCTAGCACTAAAGCCCTAGGTACATGAATGAGAGACTATGATACTCTGTGATATTGCCTCCTTGATGATTCGGCCGCAGGGGCCTGCCGGATCCTCCCATGACCGTTTCGCTGTCCGGGTGTTATCCCGTCCTCCGAGCACTGCTCTTCATCGGAACAACGAGCGAAGAAGCGTCCATCCCACCTCGAACAATGTTTGTCGTCCAGTGAAGGACTTAGCACTGCCCGTCTACGACCAAATCAGCCGAGAGGGAGATACCTCTACATACATAATCTCCCCAACCCAGAATGGAAAGAAAGGAAACGAAAAAGAAAAAGCCTACACTAGGGAATGACAACCTGCTCTACAACATGATACCCATCACCCCCTAGATGATTTGGCCGCAGGGGCCTGCCGGATCCTCCAATAGCCACTTCGCTGTCCAAGTGACATCCCGTCCTCCAAACACTGCTCTCCATCCGAGCAACAATCGAAAAAGCAACAATGAACCCGAACACCTATCTCGCGTCCAGTGAAGGACTAGCACTGCCCGTCTACGACCAAATCAGCCGCGAGGAAGACGCAGTACGCAGTGTAAAAGTTAAACATGAAGTGCCTATAAACCAAGACAGAAAGAAAAAAAAATAATATCCCCAATACCGAACAATGCTCCTTCGCCGTCTGTGTCTCGACCAAGACAAGGACGAGCAGCTCTAGAATGTGATAATTGTTGCCGTCGCTGATTTGGCTGTAGAGGCATGCGGGATCTCCAATGATAACTTGGTTTCCGGCAATGGATAAATCTTTTGTCCTCCGAGCATTGCTCTTCATCGGAACAACGAGCGAAGATGCATGATTCCACTCCGAATGCTGGATACTGCTTTCATTGGAGATCTAGCATTGCCCGTCTACGACCAAACCAGCCGAGGGGAACAAGCTTTCACAGATCGTCCGAATCCGTCCCCAAAACAAATTATAACCAATAAAAAAAGTATGAATCGATTATCCGACTGTATCCCCTGAGGAACGGCGACGAGGCGATTTGGCCGTAGAGGAAGGTTTTGGATCTGCTCCTCCTCCTCAGGGGTGGGAGTCTTTCGTGATATTGAAGGTCTTTCGGATCTCCTTATGCATGGGTACATGTAGAGATTGTTGGTAATGTTGAACGTCTTGCGGACTTACTCGGGGGTAAACTGAAGGCATCTCTTTCAGAGTTAGCGCTCGCTCATCCTGATGCAATGGGAGAGAAGAATACTTGCTCGGTGCTCTTGCGGCTGCTGTTCCATTGATACGAAAGAGAGTCCAGGGTGAACCCGGGAAGGAATCGTGGTTAAAGACTTGAAGTCCTTTTTGTCGCAAACGGCGAGGTGGAAGATGATGATGGGAAGAAAGGGAGGAAGAAAAGAGGCAAGAAGGTAGGAAGGGAGATGGAGAGGATGGGAGGTGGGACACAGCTAGATGGATCATCCCACATCAACTGCCTACCCCAAGCCGTCTGCTCGAGCAGCCATTTTGGTGGTCCCCAAAAAGCCACAAGCCACTCCCCATCGTCATCATAACCCACCAACAATCGCCCTCTCCTCTACCCTTCTCGCCAACCTCACCACCGGCTCGTCCACCCCTCTCCAAAAAGCATCCGCCACCCACACCACAAGGGGAACAACGACAAGGCTAGCCAACAAAAATCCCGTGACGTACTGCCCGTCCGTCTCCGTGCCCGTCACGCGAGTCCAGGTGAACTTCATCACCGTGTAGCCCAGGGTGTGAAGAACGGGTCCGTGGACTAGGTAGATGGCGTAGGAGATTTTTCCTAGGTATTGCGCGATGGAGGATTCGAAAAGTGTCTTTGGGTTCAGGAGGGAGGAGAAGATGGGGGCAAGGACCGGCCGGGAGACGGCGGAGTTGGAGTTCGAGTTGGAGCCGGAGGAGGAAGAGTTGGCGGACGAGGGATACCGGGAAACGGAGTAGACGAACAGGACTGCCCCTATGGACTGATAGAAGCGGTAGTGTTCTGTCCACCACTGGGGAATTAGGGAGGTGAGAGTCATCCAGCCCGGGGTGAGGTGGGAGTTTATGTCGGGTTGGGAGAGGAAGTAGACGGAGATTGCCAGGAGGACTGTCGGTAAGAGGGTGATCCCATCAGGGGGAAGTGTGCAAGCTGCTGTTGTCGGTGGTCGTGGTGTTGGTGGTTGGTGGTACTCGTGAAAAGGATGTGAGATGGAGGGAGCGGTGGAAAGTAGGGGTTCGGAGCCGGAGCGGTGGCGGCTGGATGTCGAGAGGTGCTTTGAAGAGTGGGTATATGTGAGAGAGTGAGAAGCCTCGTCTTCGGACCCAACAATGGTCATATCTGAGGATATATCCCGGCCTTTTACCGTTGTCTCTTGCTCGTGTTGCTGGGGATGACGTCGCTTCTGCGGCATCACGTCTCCCGTCCTCGCCAACACCGGCTCGAAAACCGGCAACACTCCTTCTCCTCCGTTCCTCTCCGCAAAACCCCCCTGAACCCTTCTTTCTATCTCCCCTCTCGCCTTCATCTCCCTAATCACATCACCCTCCGCCAACACCATCCCCATCCAAAACAAACACATCTCCCACCTCTCCCACAAAAACGCAAACCCACACCACCCCAACACCACTCCCCTCCTCACCCCCTTCCTCAACCTCGCCGTCCCCAAAATCGTCAAAAACAACACCATCGAAGCCCGAAATTCCACGGGGATAGTCCACAAATGGACATCGATCCCCGTCGACCCCGCAAACGCATCCCAATCCCACAGATGTACAAGGTTGAGCACGGCATATGCCCAATCGACAAACTGCTCCGTGGCGGAATCAAATCGCTCGTAGTGGATCTCCTGGACGTTTCTCAGAAAGTTCTCGTCTGAAGCGAATTCGCGGTTCCATTCATAGGCTCCAAATTGGAGGAGGAGAGCGATCAGGAAGGTCGAGATTGCGGGTGGGACGAAGAGTCGGAGACCGCGCCGGAAGACGAGTGAGGAGAGGGTTTCGAGGAGTTTGGAGTAGTTGCGCTGGCCAGAATGAGCTGTAGTGGAAGAAGCGGATGAGAAGGAAGCAGAATGGATAAGTTTAAGTGCTTTCAAAGATATAGCGTAGCCGGAGATGACGAAGAAGATACAAACCATTGGCGGCCCGGAGTAAAAGAGCCGGATAATGGGAAGTTTGAGGAAATTGTAGTTGCTTCCACCCGAGCCCCAGCCTTCGGCGATGACGAAGCATGTGTAGAAGTAGTGGCAGAGGAAGACGGAAAATGCGGCGATGCCACGCATGCCGTCCAGATACGCCGTTGGGCTTAGACTTAGACTCCGAGGTTTTTCGTCGTCTCCCCCCTTACCCCTTTTCTTCTGGTTTCCTGGTGATGTGGAACAAAAAGGGCGTCGTCTCCGTATGCGAGACTGAAGAAAGCTTGGGAGAAGGAAGAATGCTGAGCGGAGCAAAAAAGGACGTATTGAATGGAGTAGATAAGGGACACGATGCCTTAGACTTCGGCAAAAGAAGCCGATGTTAAGTCTGGGTAACCATTCAAATATGGTGGAGTGGCTGCGTCGTTGGCGTTGAGGTGCCCTCCCAATTTCTTGTTCCCTTTGGACGGGGTTGGACTCGATGTCGGGAAACGGAGCTTTGTCTATGTTGAGTTCCAGACCCACGTTTGATGTCTCCTCAGCGCATGTATGATTCATGACTGCTCATCACTGGAGACGCTCAAGGAGCTAAATCACCTATAGTCCAGGTAAGAAAGCTCCGAACCCTTTAGGCCCCGTTTAACCCTTGCTGTTGACCCATCCCTCACCGAACTCAGTAGGAGAAGGGGGGATGGGACAGCAAAGCCTGCGCCGTAATCGAAAAAGGTTAAGGCGGGACATGAATGGAACTTGGTGAGTTTGGGAGCTCCGAGGACTGGAGCACCCAAGTCACCAAGCCTTCTGATGAGTCGAGTCCGATTGGAGTTGTGACTGTGTTGTCCAGCAACTGTTGGCTTGTGTCTGAGGGATTTCGAGCGAGTGTGTACTTCCTATGGAGAAGTCCAGGATGAAGAGGAGTTGCGGATGAAGAGGTAATTAGATGGAGTAGTCTGGCCTGATGATAAAGAAAAGAAGAGAAGGACAGACAAAATCCAACAGTCAGGGAGGAGGAGCTTTATATAAGGTCTCGAAACAACCGTGCCCAAGAGATCGCAAAGAAGAGTGGCCAGAGTAATGCATGACTTTGTCTTGAAAGCAGCCGTCAGCACACAAATCTCCTCGGACCTCCGGCGCATATGTGCCTAGAAAGTATACGGTGTATTCCAAAACTTCATGGCACCTACAGAATGCGGGATTTTGGCGCGTTGTAAAAGTCATGGACGATGGTGTTAATGCAACGTGCAGTCTTGGTAAAGTGGTTGATGACGACGTGGGCAAGTCAGTGGATGGCGATAGAGGACGGAATGTGCCATGCATGTACTTGAGTCTATCATCAAGCATCCACTATAGCCACAGAACACAAATGGCAAAAGACAACAAACAGTCAACAGCTCAGCACTGAATCACACGAATAACACACGAAGCCGAAGAGTCCCCCTTTCCTTTCACAACATGGCCGGCCATACCGAATTTTCAACTCCTTTTGCTTGAGAGTATTGTAACCGTGAACGAGCGCTGATGGCTTGATGCCGCAGATATCACTGGGAGAAGGTGGCGTTGGAGTTGTCAGGTTAAACCACGATCAGTATCCTGACACAAAGGACGTATTCTATACGAGTGGCCCAATACACAGAAATCGCTTTCGATCTGCGGGACCTTCCTCTTGAAAATCCTCTACCATAACGTCGGGAGGCTTACTCATCGGAGTCATAAGGTAGGCAATGCAATCCATTTCAATATCCCTCTACTGCGCATTGATTTTGTGCCATCAAGAACCTAAGATTGAAGCCGTATGGATGGCAAGATACCGTAGAAACTCGCCAAACTGGCAAACCTCTAAAACCCTTTGAGCGCCCGACGAAGCAGCATACTTCTGTACCTATGTTCGCTCAGTTAATGAAAGCTCTACAACACTGCCCATCACTAAGGTATCTTGCCTGCATTTTAAATCACAGGTTCGGACTTGAGCGCTACAGATCTGCCTGTTCTATGCCCCCAAAACCTCTTTTTGGGGCATTAGAGGTTTGCTAGTTTGGCGAGTTTCTACGGTATTCAGTCCGATGGGGCTTTTCCGGGACCCTGGAGAGCACCGGCTTCTGAAGAGACCATGACGGAGTTCGTGGAGTTCATCAGTCAGGTTTGGTTAACAAGGACCAAAGGTGCAGCACTCCTTCAAGCGCCTCGCAGTATGAACTGCAAGTTACCCCAAAGACTCGGGGCGTTCGTTTTTTGGGTTCCCTGGAAATCAGACAATCTGTAAGCATACTACAACATGCATGCCCGCCAGAAATTATATGCAAGACGGTGATTTTGAATTTCCCCACCCCGCAGCGCCCTCGAAAAGACAGGAGAGAAAAGGCAGGGCACCAGAAGAATCGAATTTACGGTCCGCCGGGGTGGCAACACGTCTTCCCCCTCTTTTTTGCGGACATAAAATGCACATATTCGGGCCGTATGCTTACAGATTATGCCTGATTTCCCTGGAACCTAAAAACGAACGCCCGGAGTCTTTGCGGCAATAGGGAGAGTTCCTACTTATCTTGTAATCGCAGAGATGGAAAATATCCTGAAATCGTACTGCCACGATGCTCACATGCAATGATCACGTCAACCATGGTAAGATTTGTCGAACAAGGCAGTAGGAAATGTATAAGTGACCGGACCTCCGAGACGTGGGCGACAGATGCTCCAACTCAACACGCCGGGCATATATGCGTGCATGTGGGCAGTGCACAGCACTTCAGAGAAAAATAAGAGATAATAAAATAAAAAAAATAAAAAGAGATTAAAAAAAAGAAAGCCTGTTGGTGCCTCGCGCTAGGAACACGTGTTCGGCCAAAGAGTCCCATGACCCCCAAATCTCGACATTCTTTCACTTCTCTTCCAACTTCAACCAAACAACAAACTTTCAACCAGCTAAATATTGTCAGTAAACGAGTCATAGTTTCCATATTCTTGCTATAGCATTGACGAAGTGAAATAGGCCGATAGCTGCCGGAAGAGGGCCTTACCTGATCATCGAGGATCTGTCATTGGCACCCTATTGGTGTTCTCGTCACAACAGGTCTTCGTGAACTCTCTTGGCGTTATGACGGTATAGGCTAACCGAGGCGTGGTCAGAAGATAAGTCCAAGAACAAAGTAGATGAATCTAGGATAGTGTGGTTGTTGTTGAAAGAAAATGAAAAAAGACAGAAAGGAAGAAGTGCCGAACTGCCAGTTTCAGTTACTTGTACCCTTTTGCCCTTGTGCTGGGAATACGGGTGATTAGTGAAAGTGGTCCGATCTCGGTCCCGTGACAATTGGGAGCAATGCTTTTTTTTGTAGCTGCTGCATACAGCTCCTGGTTAGCTGGTAGTCATGCATATGTCTGACCATATAAGGAAGATTTCTCCAAATCCCGATTTGGAAATTCCCGAGATTCTGTGGTACGAACTTTGGTACAAAGAAAAGGAAAAGAAAAAAAAGAAAAAAGAAAACGGATGACAGTCAGAGTCTTTCACGTCTTCCTATACTGATAGCCTCCATGCACCTGAGATCTACGCACAATGAGATCTACCGCAAATTCTCGCTCGTAAGAAATATACTGAACGTGGCAGTTTTGGTGAGAAAATGTGCATATATATATATATATATATATGTACCGGGAGTTTGTTGCATAGGAGGAATCAGTCCACTGATATGGCCTCGCATTCCTAGCTACCGCTTTTGGTAAATCTCTAAATTAGCGGTATACTAGACCTACGGATGGAATACGCAGACAAGAAACCTTAACAAAGTCCTCATGTTTGGTTTGTGTTGGGCTTGTTTCAGCTCGAGATATCTTGAGTCTTCTTTGTTTTCGCAAGTTCCCTTTTAGAAGGCCGATAGAAGACGTGACCCACCTTCACGTAACTGCTATAACTGTATTCTCATACAGAATGATGTTTCGTTCTTCTTGGATATTGACCTTCCACATGATGGAAATTCCTCTGCCTTGTTGGTTCAACCTGTCTTGTCTTTTGGATAATCAGAAGAATTCGGAGAAACTTGCTCGTGGATTTGATATGGCCCGTGCTGACCATGCTCGATCATGTCTTCTTCAAAGTAATTCCAGCCCTATGTGATCACAATCAACTGACAGTCAAGGCTGTACATGTATATTGTCCCTGGCAGATTTTATTTTAAGTCGCTTAAGCCGTCTTTTGGGCAGTTTTGGGGGTCGAAGGGGTACACAATATGATGTAGGTCTGCGCACCCCCGGAGAACTAATGGCAGTCGTGAAAAGGTGTGGGATGACGTTTTGTTGACATCGAGAGATGGTTCTCCTAAAGGGAACCCATGCACTGCTCATTATGCACGGAACACATGTATTTCCGACTTTGCGAAGGACAATGATGGTGTTTTGGTTTTCATGAAGATGCGGAGGGATTGTTCGTCCAGTTCAATGCTTAGAGGACGATGCAAAGTTCGTATGAAAGAGGTGCGTTTATTGGTATGTACTCTTTTTAGGTACTCGTGCATCATGACTCATCCTGTCCTGAACCTTTTATCCCTGAGACCCGAATTAAACTCTATAACCTGGTATAAGAAAACATAAGAAACGCCGAAACACCTTGCGCCAGCCATTGCATTGACTCTTGCTTGCCCTTAAGTCGACAACATCATGTGGAGAGCCAGTCAAGGAACTCGGGAACGAAGTAGCTGATGATGATGGTGGCGCCAGCCCGGAGAATACCCTCGGTGGCTTCGAAGGCCATAGCCTTGAGATCGAAAACACCCGCCTTTGCGGCGGCGTGGATCATGGCGAATTCACCGCTGACCTGGTAGGCAGCAACGGGCAAGTCCTTTCCGAGCTCCTTGGCGTCACTGATAATGTCCAGATACTGGCTTGCGGGCTTGACCATGATGATATCGGCACCCTCGTTGATGTCACGAACAATGGCACGACGAGCCAAACCACGGCCTCCAGGAGGCAGCTGGTAGCATTTGCGGTCGCCAAACGAAGGGCATGAGCCGGCGGCGTCACGGAAGGGGCCGTAAAGGCAGCCGGAGAACTTGGCGGCGTATGACATGAGCGTCACACGGTGGACAATACCCTCCTCAATGAGCTTGAGCTTGATGGCACGGATGCGACCGTCGTTCATGTCGGAAGGAGCAACGCAGTGGGCACCGGCCTTGGCGTAGGCAAGAGCAACGTCCGAGATACGATCGACCGACAATTGGTTGTTGAGACTGCCGTCATCGCGCAAAATACCGCAGTGGCCATGGGAAGTGTACTCGCACAGGCAGACGTCGACAGTGATGTAGAGCTGGGGGAATCTTTGCCTCAGCAGGCGGATGCTGCGGATGACGGGACCCTCCGGATCATCGGCAGCGGTTCCCAGAGCATCCTTGGTACCGGGCTTGAGAGGGACACCGAAGAGAATGACGGAGCGAAGGCCCTTGTGGACAAGCGGCTCGAGGAAGGGAACGAGTCTGTTGATACCGCGGCGGTATTGGTTCGGGAGAGAAGGGATAAGAACCTCTTCGTCGTCGTTGTCGGAAATGAAGAGGGGATAGATGAGCATGGACTGAAGAGGCGATCAGTTAGCAAGGAAGAGTCATCAGAAAGACAAGAGGTGATGGGGTGCGCACCTTTGTTAATTGACGCTCGGCCTGCCACGAGCGGGCAAGAGGATGGGCATAACCGCCATGGAGCTGGCTGGAGATATCGCCGGCGATGCTGACGCTGGTGGCGGCGGTGCTGGCATAGGACATGGCGCGGGAAATGTGGGAAGTGCGAGAAGCGCGGTCGTCGATGGTAGAGACTGAAGCGTCACCGCGGCGCCTGGGCGCATTGGGGTCCCGGAGGGAGAGGTCTTGTACAAGGCTGGAGAAAGACATGGTGTCGTCTGACGGTGGATTCGAGGCAGAAGCTGAGCCCGACTGTTGTTCTTGCTGATGAATTCAGAAGTGCCTCTCCGGAGCGGACAAAGAGTGGTGGTGACCGTTATAAATATGATGCTATGATAAAATCGACCGTAGACCCGGCCAATGAAAAGAGTGTAACTCGTACTCGCGCCCGGGCGTCAGAACAAGATGTCTCGGGGTTGGCGTACAAGGGGACAAGTTAGCCCGTGCAGTGGCTGCGTGCGGATCCCGAGTATAGCGTGTGATAGTAGCGCGCGGGCAGGACGGGGAAAGATAGTGCGACTGGCAGAACTTGCTCAGTGTCTGGACTGCTGTAACCTTGCCTTCGCTTCTTGGTTGCCGTCCCGAGGTTCAAGGTGGAGATTTCCGGATTCGTGGAACACAGCGACAGCGACGGAGTTGCAGTTCCTGTTCGGAGTCAATTTGGAGTTTATCACGGAGCTGAGGCGTTGCTGTCTGGGATGTGGAGAGCGGAATCGGATGTTGTGCTCCCTCCTGGAAAAGTGAAGTGTTGAAGTAGAGTCACTTTGGAATATCCGGATACCTGTAACGACCTCTCAGAATTTCAGAGTGGACGAATGCGCTTTGTTCCTCACCTCACTTTGGACTTGCCTTTTCCCGCCTCGGCATTCGGAGGAGTGCTTCCCTCTTTCTTGATCCAGCGGCCATTCGCCAATCACTTCCGGAGGATTTCAAAAAGAGTGGATGGTGGTTCGTGCGTCTACCCCACCACCTCTCGCACGTTCAAACATCAACTTTTTCGCCCGTTCGATTTTGCGCATGCTGCTGACATTGCTGACATTCGGAGCAGCCGAAGCGAAGCACGTGCAAGGGGCTATTCTGCTGACATAATCACTCCATCTCTCTCAACGACATAAAACACCTGCCAAGAACTACGTGATGGTTTGAAGACAACATCAGTTGACCATGACAAAGTCATCCTCTGAAGACACAAAGGTCTGACGCTTGGAGGATGCCGATGGATATGTGAGCTCGAATGACTGTTCTCCAAAATTATTTCGAGAAATACTGGATATCCGAGCAGATGATTACGAGTGACTTCGCTTCCTTCAACGCTCGATAACTCGGGTGGTCGTACACTCTTTAGTAAACCCTCCTGCTGTCGTTATGAAACCGGCGAGAATTCATCAGATATATGTGAACTCCGTGTTCCAGACCCGATCCTTCTTGTCTTGTCTGGGCCAGTTTGTCTTCATCCTCAAGCGAGTGTCTGTCATCAGATTGGCGATGAGTTCCACTTCTTCAACTCTTGATCTGATAAGATGGGATGTTTTACAATATCGGCGCACACACCCTGCCTTCAAGGTTCGGTCCCAAAAATGGAAGAGTTGCTAAGGAAGCTTGTACCAAAAAGCTCCTTAGTTGCATCAATGATGGCTCATGGGATCCCAATATCTCTCTCGTCACGAGTGGACATCAAGGAGGAAGGAGCGCAAGCCTGGAGTGGAAGAGCAAGAGTGCTACCTACAGACTTACCGTGACGGCCAACCTGACGGGAAGTGAGCAGGCCACTTGCCTCGTTGCAGCCCACCTCACTTTCGCTATTAGTTTGCGACCCTTCGACGGTCATTTCTTTATCAGATTCAGTTGACAAATTCGGACCCGAACGCTCTTTCATCTGGAACACCTACGGCCATGAAACCTGCCCGGAACCAACCACTTTCCTCTGGAGTCCAACAATTGCCTTTTGGTCCGATGTACGACTACTCCGAGTGTTTTCTTGGCTGCAATTTCAAAACATCGTGATTGCAGGCAGCACTTGCTTCCCAGATTCGTTTCTGCTCCCTTCCTTCCAACCTTTTCCATCACATCCCACGAACCTTCTCCAGCACCAGTCACTCGCTCATTTCCCATTGACCCCTTGAAGCATCTTCAACCTCAACCTGGCGCGCGCCGACAATTATCATCCGCGCAATTGCTCGTCACCTGGCCCACAATAGGCAGGGAGAGCAACATAGTCACGGGAGATTGTGGCGTGTGAGCAACATGCCCCGGCAACAGACCTGATTTTGTAAGTCGCCCCCATCCCCGCCGCAGCCATCGCCTACTTGACGCCAGCGTTAGTGCACAATTCCTCCATCGGCGACGCTGACCTTCGTTGTTGCAGTTGAATTGTCCATCTCAGCAATCCACATTGTCCGGACAACAGCAGTGTGCTGCTGGTCCGACCCGAATCTGATCTATTTCGGTGTTCATCTTGGGCCCAGCCACTCCTTCACCACCAACCAAGTTCTCGTTCATCCAATTTCCGGACCTGAAAAGCTTGAAGCAAACACAAACTCGTCGCCTAGCCAACAACGAGAATGACTTCTACCACGGTAACATACTCCAAGAAAAAATCTCTTCTTTCTTTCATGCACCGTCGTCCTGACACCACAATGCCTTCGCGGGGCAGAACCATGAGCACCGGTACGTCCATTTCTTTCTTCTCCCCGAGACTGCAAACAGCGAGACAAACCCGACAAACAGCCTGTTTATATTGCACATTCGCTGTCGCAATGCCCCAATACCTTGTTCTAACCACGCTTGCAGTATCCATTCACCCCTCCCACCAAGAAGATCCCACCATCCGTCTCCTGGATATACAATCTCAAGGGACCAGTCAAGGCACTTCCAACAATCGCAGTCGCAATAGCATCGACGAGATGGCCAGCGCGCTTCTTGAAGATACAACCATGACCTCTGCCACGGAGTCGCCGATTGACCAGGCCCCTCATGTTGCCCCCAGTGAGACGGCATGCACCATTACTCGCGTGTATCCGCATCCCATCCACAACACCGGCATAGTTGATGATGTTGGAGTGGAGGAGGCGCCCGCCGCCAATCGAAAGATTCGCCAGCGACCGGCTCCTGTCGTACGACCCTCACCCAGCCTACCTAGAAGGTCGTCAAGACGCCGATCCACTCGCCAGCGATCATCCCCTCCAGCTCCTCCCCGCTGTGACTATGTCAAGGGACTCCCAAAGTCGAGCACCGGCGCTCTGAATCCCCTGGCGATGCACCCGCCTAACAGTAGGATGACCAAGCTGCCCGCATCGGCAACGATGCCGTTGACAAATCTTCACGAACAGCCCAATGCCGCCCCGACAACCTCCAACAAGCCAGTGGGTCT
>HF970751.1:49269-62094 GCA_000604205.2 Neurospora africana FGSC 1740
AGACGGATTGCACCGCTGTCACAGAGAAGGTTAGGGATCCATATATTATGTTATATAGTTGGGACTGCTCCAGCAAAGATGCAAGGTGTTGGAAGATATATGTTTCTACCTAGATCTTTTATCTCAAGTTAGAGCACCCGTGTAAAGGGGGGGTGTGAGTCTGGCGAGCTCCCCAAAAAGTGGGGGTGTAACACGAGTAGGTCGGTGTGAGAGAGGGGAAACCAAATGGGGTACAGATTGGTAATTGATTGGCGGACACCGTTGATGGCTTGCTGGGAAGAAGAGGAGAAACTCAGAACTGCCCGAAGAATCAAAACTGATGGGGAGCAATTCTTGAGTGGAGATAGGCAAGAACTGAACATCATGCAGCTACAAGTGAATTTGAGGCGCAGCGACCAATCAGCCTTCCAACAGCCTCGGAATTATTCTTTCCTGTCTCAATATTCACTTCAGCCCATCGTGGCGTTTGATGCACTAGATGTAAGCGCCCAAGCTGCCACGGGGGCTGTGCTGGTTACCACGTTGGGTGCGATAGAAGCCCACAATGCAATCCCTCCACCTGGGCCATGACATGGACTGAGGTTCGCTGCTTTATTCGGGTTATCTACGTACTCGTATATAGGTAGCTATAACCGCAGGCCGCTTCAAAATCATTTTATTGAACCCTAGAGTTCCCAGTTGTTGAGAGTTGACTACGGTAGGTAGCATGCCACAGGTATTTTCACCAAGCTTTTCCTCCTGCTCGTCTTCATTACGCCGCTTGGATCTCAACGGAGTGGCAACATGGTCAACACCCAACCTCCACGCTACGTCGACGGGTATCCTTCACTAGCAGCATTTATTGCCAGCGACAAAGATGGAACGACAGCTATATACAAGAGGTTTAATAGACTTGCTGCAAGGAATCTCCTACTGCTTCAAAGCGAGCTGGCAGACCTACAAGTACAACTTGACAAGTTCGATCTTGAGGACCAAGGCACTATGGAAACCCTGCAATCGCTGAGAAACTGGGAGGACTTCAAGGAACGGTCCGCGGCGGATCCATCCCGAATGGACCTTGTAAAAAGGATCAGAGAAACGCTGAAAGAATATAGTAAGATAACAAAACCCGCCTTAGGTACCTAGCGAAAGCAAAGGCCAGTGATTTCATCGCAGCTAACGAATCTGTCCAACCACGGAAAAGGAGAGGCCTTGTTCTTCGAAAGTTCACTCGCCAGGATCCCGACACCAGACCCAAGAACGTTCAAGGCATTCGAGTACAACTTCTTCCATGGAACTCCAGATGATCCAAACAACTTCCCAACACTTGGCGGAAGCAGTGTCTCTGTCTACGATGATCCAGATGACCTGGTAGCGTTGCACACAGTCGAGCCAGCTGATAGAATGTCCAGCTTTCTTGCACACTACTTTGGGTTTCTTTTTTTGGTGAGCACTAAGCACAACCTCCAGTTATTACCTTAGGTAGCTTCGTTGCCTACTTCAAGTTGAGCAAGCAAATAACAGTAGAAAACCGCAAACAGGACACCCCCACCATGCAAGGTGGTGCCACACACGCCAGCAACAAGTTGACCTACACCTCTGATCAGAAGCTGGCCCGTTTTATCTCGTGGCTGAGTACTTTTCTTGCTGTCTTGCTTCTAGTCTGTCCCATCAGCATCTTATACGTGGTGGAGTCAGACAAACTCAAGCTGGGTCTCATTGCTCTCTTTACGGTCCTGTTTGGAGGAAGTGTTGGACTTCTGAGCAATGCCAAAAGGGCTGAGATCTTTGGATCAACGGCAGCGTATGTGTCTCTTATTCCTTATGTCTTCGACATCTACGTCTATGACCTTGACAGTAAAAGGTACTTGTACTAATCACTGCTGTGAGTCCACAGTTATGCAGCGGTTCTCGTTGTCTTTGTCAGTGGAAATCTTGGAGGATAAACTTCCAAGAGTGAATAGGAGTCTTCTGGCGTCACTCACTCCTCCGATGGTGTCAGTGCCACGCCCATTGAGAAACAGGAACCGACAGCGAGGCTGTTGGAAAATTACCTTAATCTTGGCGAACATCGTGGCTTTGTTAGTCCTATCAGGGGATGGGAAGTTGAACATGTAGATTCTTGGAGAACAAGCAAAATTAGGGCCCATACAAGACGCAGACGATATAATCCGAACGAACTCTTGCCTCACATCCATGTCCAGTCCGTCCCATCTTGGATCCCGGATCCACATTTTGATATCAGCCTTGTTACTAACAAGGCTGTACCTTGAAACAAGCGCCATGCACGGCGGCTGTCGCAGAATTCCACACTCACGATTCCCAGGGAGCATAGACAGTAACCAACAGCTGTCCAGAGTGCCATGCAAGTGGCCATGTGGTTTACATAAAGAAAAGACGGGCGCCGCACTGTTTATAGGCAAAGGCATGTCTGTTTATTTGTTACGGCGAACATAGTGCCCAGTAGTGCTTGTGACGGCTTCATACCAGTGTTTCCCGTAGATGCCTAGGTACTATGTGGACATACGGTACTACAACCCTTCTGTGAGACTAGCGACCACCCAGTGATCGCAATTTTGGATACTTTCCAATCGGGTCCTGGCCTGCCAGGCGTAGTGTGATGTTGGTGAGAAAACAGGCGCTGACGCGACAAGGGTTCTTCATTACAGCCAAATCTCTGACCTTGAAATCCAGCATATGAGACAATCATTCTAATGCCAAGAAGGGTGTTACAAACATTATCATCTTGTCTGGCTGGGGACCTGGCGTCTGGTACAAAACCATATTGTCAACTATGAGCACGATTGTGTTAAAAGTTGGCATTGCAGTCAGTCCCCTTGTATTCATATAGCCTGTCTCCACCCGCCATCATCAACAAAAAGCGTTAGCCCGTATAGCTCAGTGGTAGAGCGCTTCACTCGTACTAGCCATCTGCGTAATGAAGAGGTCCGCGGTTCAATCCCGCGTGGGGGCACACTTTTTTCCGGTTTCGATATTCTTTTTTGCCCTTGACATCAGCTTCCTCCCTCTTGTTTCTCGTCCTGCTCTCCGCTTTTTGCACTATCCAAACTTCAACATTTTCCAACTCTCTCGTGGTCCGACCGACCACGGACCAACCCAGATAATCAACTCGAGCGACATGGATGCACCATCCACCTGCTCCTTCCCCTTCGAAGTCTGCAGCTACGAAGTGGCAGATTGCACTCAGAAATCCCTATTATTATACTTGAAGGACACGCACTTATCAGAAGACCAGCGATACATGGTCGCCCTATCAACGCCCTTTGTAGCTCCATTCGCAGTCGTGGCTGAGCAGTCCTTGAACCAGACGTCGGCAAACCTCGAATAAGGGACCCTACCAGAGCTTGTGGAAGGGGCTTCGACGATCCACTCGGCGTCAACTTGGCCCAGAGGAGTCCCGTTAACGAAGGAGATTTGGTAGGAGGTTAACTGGTCGAGATTGGATACGATGCTGAGAAATTGATCGGTCAGCGATGAACTAGATCTTTGGAAGCGAGAGATGATGATAAGATAGAGAATTCAAATTCGGGACCCACATCGTCCCTGATGTTGCTGAGGTCGCAATGTCAGTCACTTCACCAGCTTTCACTACAGAAATTGTCAGTTTCCAGTCGAATTTCGATCGAGATCCAGGTTGAAATCCAGAGAATGAAGTGATTTGATGGCCCGAGAGACTTTTGATCAACGTGCCAGGGAATGACGGAATTCTGTAAGCCGCGTCAGGAATCCCCCAGCCAAGCCTAATAACTAGAAGGGCCGGGCTCAGCTAGGTATCTTATAGCCATCAAGATATCTAGGTCGTAGGGGACAGAACTCGGAAAGGCCATTTTGAGGCCATAAGACTACCTACCCACCGAGTAGTATCAAGAACATGCGGTTGGTGACATGGACCGTGCCGTCAAGCTGCTGAATATCGAGCTCGTTATGGTAACATCGAGTTGGTCCTGTAGATTAAGCTTAACCCTTGCAACGGGTTCGTATTAGCCACTCCAGTTCCTGGCTTCCTATTTTAGCAGTTGACCGAGTGTCTCACAGGTTCTCAGCTCGTTAGAGTCCAATCGGAAAAGACGCGGAGCAAACGGTAGGCTGATATAGACCAAGTGTCCAAGGGGCAAGTGACCACGGCTCGGCTCGTGCTTCACACCATGACCTCTACAGGCCTACCAATGTCTTCACAATACCTCAAACCATAGATGTCAGTCAACCTTGTGACCACACATTCATTGCCTGCTAATATACACGTTGCAACCAAATAGTTCCATACCACTGAACGCCTTTCCTCAAGCCTCCGGGGCTTCTTCTCCCTATGTTAATACTACAAAACTCCGACAACTCCAGTGCATGCCCCGCCCTCAGATAGCTCAGTCGTACATTTGGTAAAATATCACGTCCAGAAAATAATCAACCATCCCCCAAAATCGCCCCCAAATCCTTCATTCTAACGGGCTTGGTCAGAAACAAATCCACCCCGCTCGCCAGCGCATCCTTCTGTATCGTCCCGCTCGTGACTCCTGTGAGCGCTACGACTGTTGCGGGCTCCAGGCCCTTGACGGGTTCCTCCTCGGTGTTGGTCTCATCTGTTTCGGTCACATCGTCATCCATGCCATCGCCGTTGACTTCCGCCCCATTCGGTTCTCGCGCCTGCGCCGCTTCCTGATCTGTACCTGCACCCACACCTCCACTCCGGTCTTCACCTCCGACATGCGCTGGCGCAGGTGTCGGCTCAGGCCAACCTCCATCGACAGATGCCCGTCCAACCTTCCTCTGTATGACTCGCTTCCCATCTCCAGCTCCAATCACGGCACCGACTTCGACACCCGCCGGCACTTCGACACCCGCCATATCTTTAAAACCCAAACTCCCAGCTCTGGCCCTTGCCTCATTTGTCAACTTGTTCGCTATACTCCCCCTTTTACTAGTCAAACTCCTTCCCAAACTCCTACTCCTTTGCATAGGGTACTCCTTCTCAAACTCCCTGATCCTCCTTGTCGCCTCCAACCCATCCATTACTGGCATGCTGATATCCATCAACACCCACTTGTACCGTCCCGGATTCTCCTTGTAGATCTCCACTGCCTCTAGCCCGTTGCTGGCAGTAGCATAGGGGCGATGCGTCTTGCGCATTGCCGAGGCGAGGATGTGAAGGTTGATGGGGTTGTCGTCTACTAGGAGGCAGGCCTTTTCTTCCTGGTTTGTTGAAAAACTGGACGAGATCTTGCGGGCTTGAGAGGGAGAGTTTGGCAGGGATTGGGAAGCGTATGAAGGTCGGTGAGGGTTGGAAGGGGAGGAAAGTAAGGATGGAGAGGAGGTTGTGACAATAGGAAAGCTATCTGATGCCTTGGAGAGGCGACGCGTGTCGAGATGAAGCTCAGGGGGTTGCCTCCCAGGTAGCACAGGGGAGGTCATCAGTATTGATTGCTGGCGCTGTCCTTCGAACGGCTCGAACAGCTCGGGCGGTTTCGGCGGCGGCGACACATCCGGGACGGCCGCGGTGTCTGTCATTGTGTTGCTCGTGGCGGCGGCGGCAGCAGCACCAGCGATGGCCCCACTTGTAGGAGCAGCATTGCCGATGGTGCTGGTGTTGGCATTGCTAGTAGCGGAAGGAAGGATCGAGTCGATGGCATGCGACATAGGCGACACCTGTTCATCCTCAGGGGAAACAGGGACCTCGGTCAAGACCGGTGGTGAGATGATCGAGTCGAACGGCGACGACACCTCGGAGACGCAAACGGTAGTGAAGCCGAGATTCATGTTGTTCGCTTTCTCTTTCCCAGTGCGGTACCGTGGTGGCAGCGGGGGCCTGGTGACTGGTATCTTGATGTTCTCTTGCTGTGATGACAGGGTAGTCTCTTCTTGCTTCGTGTTCTGCAGCAGCGTCGGTTCGGGGGCAGCCGCTTCCTCCACCTTTCCTCCTTCCTCCATATCGGCCACCGGGGCATCCTCCATCTTTCCCCCTTCTTCCTTCCCAACCTTCCCCACGGATGTCCGCTGTACCAAAGGCGTTCCAACCGTGCTTTTGATTCTCTGCATCGAAGGCCTCCTCGCAGCAGCCGCCGTCGCCTTGCTCGTCGAAAACAAGTTATCCCCGAAATCATCTGCCAGATATGGCAAGAACCTCGACTTCTTGTTGGCGATCTGGAAAAGCTCCGGTTCCGACATCTTCCTCTGCAGAACATCCAGATCGATGCTAGACTCGGATGAGGTTCGTTCACCAACTCTTTCCTTCAGCGGGACGTGATGTTGCTGAATGCACTTCCTCAGTGTCTTAGCCAGCTTCCTTAGTCCAACCCTGTTGCCACGTCTGTTAGTATCTGCTCATGGCCATATAGCTCGGAAAGAAAACTCACGGCTGTCCGATAAACTCCATCACGCTCGCTTCCCCTTTCCCTCCAGCAGCAGCCTCCTCCCTAGCCAGTGACAAATTCTGCGCAACAACTTCATTCCCACACAACACCACCAACGGGCCGGCCAATGTCCTCGACACGAACCTCTTCCCACCAGTCTTGTCACCAGCGTCATCTTTTGCGCCCATACCCAACACAAACCGATCGCTGCAGATTGTCATCTGCGCCTCTACCGGGTTCGTCACCACCTGACATTCAAGCCAATCCCTACACATACGCTCCATGATCCTCCCCCTCAGTACTTCCCCCTCCTTTGCACCAACCGGCTTACCCCACCCATTGTCATCCATGTCGTGTTCACCGTCTCCCAGCCCGTCGAAACCAAGCAAGCAAACCCTTAACCCCCTCAGCGCCTCCCTATGCTCCGTTATATCCCTATCTTCACTCCTTGCTTCCGGACTCGAATGCTGAAGTGGTATGACCACTCTAACCGTCGTCCCTTCGCCAGGTCGGGAGTCAATGACGACGCGCCCATTGAGGGCGTCAACGATCTGTTTCACGATAGAAAGGCCGAGGCCGGGGCCAGGGGTGAGACTGTCTTCCTTCTGGAAGGGAGAAAAGGCCTTTTCACGGAGAAAGCGCTGGGTGATTCCCTTGCCTGTGTCCGAAACGGTGAGTATTACGTTTGAGCGTTTCTGGTCGTTCAACCCGACCCCGAGGCTGCCATTCTTGTCTTCTGCTTCGTCTTCGAGATCTGTGGAGGCGAAAGAAGGGCGAGGCTCGGATGGGATAGGTTGAGCGGTGAGAGTGAGATTGATGAATCCTTTATGAGTGAACTTCAGGGCATTGCCGAATAAGTTCATGAGGATGCGGCGCAACGCACCGGGTTGGGCGTAGTAAGACCAATTGATGGTAGGGTCGATATCCAGATTGATAGCGACGTTGTCTTCACCTGGATCGGCACCACGTTGGTTGCACCATCGCTGGAAGGAATAGCCCGCATAGAGGGACTCGACGACTTCTTCTAGCATGACGTCGAGGTCTACGTTGTAGAAGCGGGTTAAGGTCGGTTGCTCCCATGGCCAAGGTTTGGTTGCTAGGCTGCCAGATCGCCTCCTGGATGTTCCGTCAACATCAGGGTCTTGACCGTGTTCTAGGTCGTCCGAGTGGAAGGAACCTCGTCGGCCATTGGCGAGTTTGGTGTTCTCCACTAGACTGTTGATTTTGGAATGGTCTAGGAGGTGGTCGACAGTGTCCAGCAGTGTCCTGACAGAAGCCTCGACGAGGCAGATGAGCTCCATCTGGGAAGTGCTAAGGTCGGTATCAAGCAGCAGCTCCGCAGCACCAAGGATTCCGTGCAATGGCGACAGCATCTCGTGTGAAATGGATCCAAGCATGTCCGACTTGGCCTGGTTGGCAAGCGTCGCATCGATACGGGCCACTTCGGCCATGACATTCTTGCCAAACGCGTTGAACAAGCTGAGTTCATCCTGCGGCGCGAGGATGCGCAACGATTCTCTGGTCCAAGACAGCCCGGCGGCGAACCAGCGCTGCATCTGGGTTCCCCACAGGGGAAAGAAGGATACTGCTCGAGCCTCGGGGAATGCCGCGTGGATGGTGTCACACTCGCTCTTCCGTGGCTTTCTCATTACTGTGCCATTCTTTCTCCGTAGCCGGCCACGTCGTTGTCTTCTGGCGGCCGTGTCGATTTCCGAGTCAGAGTGAGGACATGAGGGGCTTGTTGATGAGGGCGGAGACGGCATTGGTATGGTTTCCGGTGCACTGATGAAGTTGCCTGCGGCGTCGAATTCCCAGATGGTCCCACGTGGATAACGCCGCAGTAGCTTGCGAAGGAAGCTCTCCGAGAGAACCCGCCAGCTGCGGTGAGGCCCGAGACGCCGTAAGGGACCCGTGGGATCCATCCTTGTCCCGTCGGGTGTCCCAGCTGATGTCACAGAGAAGCCGAGGATGTCACAGGGCCGTTTGTGCGGTTTGACTTCCATGTCGATTCCAGTATTCTCAACACCATTGACTTTGTTGGAGTCAATGCCTGCTGCTCCGGGTGGTACATCCGATGTAGTGTTTGCATCACTGTCCTGCCAGCAATGGAAAGGGCTCGTGTTAGCATCTAGGAAGACTACCCCGGCTGCATCCATGGATTGTCGAATAATGTTTGATGCCTTTGCGAAACTCTTCTGGATCTCACACAACCGGACGTCGGCACCTAGCGTGCCCCGGGTTGGCGTGTCCGGTGGTATTGGTTTATCACTGCTGTGGGTGTCACCCGCCATCAACCGCGAGTCCAATGTTCTGTCGTCTGGAAGGGAGAGCTTTCTGCAATGTTTACCCTCATACTCGCCGCTGCTCAGTGTTCCATCTATGTCGTTTTCAGATACTCTGATATGTGTCTGCGGAGCTGTTGAGACGTTGCTGTGCGGGACGTGAGGTGCGCAATGGCGACCAAATGGATATTTGTCCCATGTATCCCGCCGGCACGAGTCCGCGATGTCCTTTTCTGCATGATATTCCGATAGGACGGTAATATCGTCCATTCCCTCCGAATAGCTTACCACTCCCCTCAGGATACGCTCGGTCTGGAGTAATACCGCTTGCTTCCTGTGGGCCTCCAACTGGCGCGAGATTGTCCGAGAAAGATCTTTCATAAAGTCGATATCAACTTCGTCGAGCTTTTGCCGCGGACTTGTGTCAAAAACCGAGAACAAGCCTATGACGATACCGGAGGGCGAGCAGATGGGAACGGCTGCGTAGAACCGAGGACAAGGTTCCTGTCCCATGAGGGATTGGATGCGATGGAACCGCGGGTCGGCCAGCAGGTCGGGTATCACGAAGACGATGAGGTCCTCGGGATGCCGTCTCTGTTCACGCATAACATCGTCACAAATCATCTCGCTTCTGGAGATGTCGCATCCGCGCAACAAGAGAGGGGTGACTTCATCACGGGCGTAGGGTCGAAGCGGCAGTGTTGGTGTTGCTTCGGCAGCAATATATTGCAAATCGTGATCAAAGAGAGACAGGACCGCTCGTTGCGCCGACAGCTGGAGGACACCGAGCTGGGCAAGTGCCGTAAGGACGGTATCGGATGATGCCCGGAGGCTTTTGCTCGGGGATGTGTGGGCCGGGTCGGGCACGGCACGGCTATCCCGCACTGTCGACAGGAATCTGTAGAGAATGTTAGCAACACCACATTGTCAAGGCGGAGGATGGGAAGAATGTCCGACCGCGATTGATGCGTAGGATCCCCCAGAAACCTCAGGTACGGGTGGTACACAGCTTGGTAGACGCTATGGCGAAGTGCTGGAGGGATGGGTCCTATTCAGAACCGGTACGTACCTGAAGGTCTCCCACTCACGAGCTCTCTCAGATACATTCCGCATGGTCTTTGGTTTCGCCGAGTTTGGCGGGTTTGTCAAAGATTGCGAGATTCTTCCGAGACTGTGTGATAGGATGCGAGAAGGTGGATGAGGGAGACGGGTGAGAGATATGACAATAGTCTTATGAGATGGAAGTGAGGAGACGCGGTAACTAGGCAAGGTAGCTGCAACAACCTGCATCCGTTTGAGAAACAACCGCGGCCAACGGCACACGCTCCGGGAGGAAGCGTCCAGGTCCTTACACTGGCTACCAGACGGTTCGATGGCGTGGAGTCCAAGCTCAAGATGAGGCATGGATACATCATGTTGAAGCCTGTCTTGCACGTTTCGCCTTTGCGTGATTGGATCCACACTATCCAGTAAACATGCCGGCGTGCTCGGGCGACTAGGCGGGAGTGCAAGCACAGACTGGTCTGGACTCGCATCCCGCATTCCGACCGAGAGACTGCAGAACGTCAACCGACTTTGCCGTCACTTCCACGCTCTCCATCAAAGGGTATATAGCAGCCCACCAAATAGAGTCAGTATCAGTCACCTGGGCAGTCAGTCATGGCCCGAATCCTGTAAAGAGGTCATGGGACATTCGCGCTTTATGTCGTGATCGAGAGTGAGTCGAGAGATTCAGCGACGAGGCGACACTTGGGTTATAATCAGCCGGACCGTTGGATCCCTGCCTCAACTTCTTTCCGCTTTTCGCCGTGAAACAAACTCCGGCAGTACCTGATGCAAACAGTAAAATGAAGGACCGTCTTACTAGGTTATCTTCCAGCAGAGATTAGTCTGAGTCATGATCGTGAGAGAAAACTCTGACCGTAAACATGGTCGCGTGAGCATGGTGTTGTTGGAGATGCTGATATCGATTAGATTTCCCAGCATATGATTTGACCGGAGAATTCCATCCGTTTGATGCTTTTTCGAGGATGCTCTTCCAGATAAAGACAAGCGCAGGAAGATGGAGAGTGGAGAGATCGCAGTAAGAAGAGAAGCCAGAGCTGGCCACATTCCTCGATGTGTGCGGATGGAAAGAAGACGGAGCTGTCGGTAGGCGGCCCTCCCCAATGACGACCATCTGAGGCAATAGTAGTGATATCCCCTCCCAAACATTCTGTATCGAGATGGCTTGTCCAACACTTGCTGCCGCCCAGTCTGTGGTAATGCGCAAGACACACGTCATAGGAGGTGGAGTCGACTGAGCATCGGAGATTTAGGCCGGGTCCGCTGGTTGACGGCAACCATCGAGCAGGAGCGTCGATGTTTGGTAAAACTTTTGTAAGATTGTGACTGATTGGTGCAACACGTAAGAAGCACAGAGAATGTGCGGTATCCGCGGAGTTGTTTAAGTTCCACGGAGTTGGACGACGGCGACTTGGGTGCTGGTCAAATGGGTATCTTGATAAGCACATGAACATGAATAGACAAAGTAGGTAACTTTGATACATTGTTGGTCTAGATCTCCCGCACAAGCCAACCGATTCCGATCCTGAACACCTTATTTTCCCCAATGATATCATATTATGCTGTTGTTTATACGCTGATGGTACGGAATACGCTGAACTGCTCGCCGGTAGCGACAAGGGCACCGGGTATTTGAGGGTGCCAGTGGAGCTCCTTGACCATATTCTGGTAGTGGACGAACAGGAGCTGGGGAGGGACGTCCGAGACACCGGCGGTATCCCTGCTCTCCTCGTCATCCAGCTCAACAGCCAGGTCCCAGAGGGTGACGGTGTTGTCGCCAGCGGCAACGGCCACGATACTGTCGTCTGTAGGGTGCCACTCGATGCTGGTGATTTGCTCGTGGTGGAAGTTGAAGTTGGCCAGAGGAGCGGGCTTGGCCGAAGGGTTGCTGCTCCATTGACGGAGATCCCAAACAGCCCACTCACCATCGTCAGCACCGGTAGCAAGCAGATGGCTGGTCTGGCGGCACCACGACATGACGTTGACATCGTAGTTGCTGATCTTCATGGTGAGAGCGGGCGAGCGGCTCTTGCTGCGAACATCCCAGACACGGACGGTGCCATCGCTGGAGGCAGAGGCAAAGACGTTGGCCTCGGAAGGACTCCATTGGATCTCCTCGACACTACCGGTGTGGCCGCGGAAGGGACGGGTGTCCGTGACGAAACCGCCGCCATCGGTGCGAGTGGTGACGTAGATCAGACCGTCGTTGTCACCGGTAAGAAGCTTGCCGGCGGGGTGGAGAGGCGACCAGTCGACACCGTAACCCTCGGTCTTGTGGGCGCGGATAGTGCAGACGGGCTTGTTCTGTTGGGGAGTGACAATCATGCCGGGGGTATCGAAGGAGGCGAGATGGGGAGTGATGTCGTGGATGAGCACCTGGGAGGACTCGGTCATGGTGGCGGTAAGGGTGGTGGAAGCCCTCGAGGGGTCCTGGGAAGGAGACTGGTGGGAGCGTATTCTGTTGGTGGTGGTGTTGAGAGGGATGCTCTTGTGCTCGAGAATGGGGTCGGTATCCTCATCATCCGAGTCCTCGTCGTCGGAGTCCTCGCCATCCTCGCCTTGCATCTTGCTGAGACCACTGAACTTCATGACGAGAAGGGAGTTGTCGGTGGCCTGGGCGCTATCGGCCTGGGTGCCGGCGACGGTGTACATGGTGGCAGGGTAGACATTGCGGTTCTCGCCAAGGCTGTCGCGGATAATGTCGAAGGAAAGGCAGGGCCAGGGAGTGCTCAAACTATGAAGCATCTTGTATGTTGTAGTATCCGGGGTGAGGGTCTGACCGGCCTCGAGCTGTTGACGGCCAACCATGAAGGTCTCGGGGCCGCCATCGACGTCCATGGCACCTGTTCCATTGCGACCAGGGTCAGTAAAGTGTAGCAGTCATGGAAGGACAGTATTGAATTCGTACCCTCCTCGGCCTCTCTCTCAGCATCTGGGCGGCCATCAACACCGGCCTCGATGATCTCGTCTTCACTCTCGAACTCGTCCTCGAAGTCGTCCTCGAACTCGCCCATGTCGTGGTCCTTATCGACATCCATGGCCTCGGGGCGGTCGCCGCCCTTGAGGGGGGCAGCGAGGCTCTCGTCGTCGGCGGCTCTCTTGGACATTTTGTGTGGTTTGTGGTTGTTGGAGGG